>BGPT01002356.1:3583-25346 GCA_003297045.1 Symbiodinium sp. clade C Y103 | reverse complement strand
CTCAAGTGATTCGGCCACATATGAGAGCCTTCCGGGCGGGTTCTCCCTTGTGGCGTGACATGTTTCCACAGCCAGATTGGATCCGCGGGGGGACATTTGTTTCCTCGCGTCTCACTAAGGTGCACAATCGAGAAGTGTAACCAGTCCACTGCCAACGGCATGGCCCCTGCGTGAATGACACGCACTCTTGATCACTTTGGCTCAAGAATAAGGGTGCTGCAGCTGCTTGATAACTGCAAAACGTGTTGTTATGTTCCATAAGATCTATTAAATTAATTATTTGTGAACCATCTTTTGTTTGGCATAATCTATTGATAAACTATTTACCCTCTGGTTATTTAACATAGCCATGGAGAATCTCCTATAAATAGAGGTTTTAATGGGAAAATCATCCAAAATTAACCATTTTCCATGGCTATGTTAAATAACCACAGGGTATCTTAGACGAGTCTATGTGGATTATTGATCATGCCCATGGCCATGCACCTCTGCCAGGCCTGGTGTCCCTTGCCCCCCGCACAAAATTTGAAGCACGCCATGGTACTGTCAGAGCAGCGCCTCGGCATTGTCCAAGTCATTGGTTGGTCACGTTTTGAAGCCACTCATTGGATGCCTTGATTTTGGAGTCACATCTATAGCAACAGGTTCCCACTGCGCCTTAAAGTATTTGTGCTCTAGCTGTTGGCTCAGCATTATCAGCCACGGAGAAAGTGTTCAAACCACAGCTTGCAGGGACTTGTTCATGCGCAGTTTATGTTTTTGCTCGACGATGTTTAGTCGAACACATATGAGTTTTCTTTGCAAAACTGATAGAGGAACACTGACACAAGCAGAAACAGGTTCAGATACATGGTGATTTGTCAGTGAAACATATATAACATAGCGTTTCCCCTGAGAGATAGATTGGAGATGATCTAATGGACATTCCCAAGTTGGGGAAGATCAATTTTCATCAGCACAGATCATCAATGGACCTCCATTGAGCCACAGAACCTCATTCTTCACGCCACTTTGCTCTTGGTGACGCTTGGTGAGCCATGGGAAAACAGGGCTTCGATTCCCGAACAGCCTTGGCTAATGTAGCCTGACATCAATGGTGGGTTTTGTTGGCCCAGAAAGTGAGGGGCTGAAATGGTTGAAATTAAAGATGGATTTCCACGTACATGGTATGTACATATACAGTATATATACATATCATAATTACAAACATATTTATATATATATATAAAGAGTATGTATATATATATATATAAGTGCCACTGCGGGGAGGCAACTTGCAGTATAGGCACTTGGGGCTTCATCCAGATGACCCTTGGTATCACCTGCCACATCTGCAGATGTGGTTCTGGGTTTTGAGTTTGACAAAATGGCCAAAGGGAGGAATAACGCCATTCTAGACGATGTTGCATCATTTTTCGCAGAATATGGCACGAGTCCATGTATTCCAGATCATTTTGGAATATGGAGGTGTCTTAGAGAATGGACAAACCCCATGGTATAGCCCACAACACAGGGGTTCAACCAGCCCCCCCAAGGTGTTGCATAAGCCCTGAGTAGTGCACATAAGCCCGCAATAAACCCTGGTTGTTCGGAAGTCCCCTCTGGGCGAGAACTTTGCAGCCGTGCGGGCTGGCCTTAGGCCCTCAACACCAGTGGCAAAGCAAAAGCAGCTCCACCGAAGAAGGAGGTGGTGAAGGAGGCTCCCGTGGCCAAGAAGCGCCTTTGGCCAAGCAGGCCATGGTGAGTTCATGGCGATTTCATGGGGATATGATGGAGTTACTACGATTTGTGGCCGGACATGGGGCAGACCGGTGATTCAACCGGAGTACCCCCTCGAAATGGCTATTTTTAGATGGAACATGATAAGCCGCTGGATTGGGGGGGTGCCCTCTATTCGGACAAATTAATTTGTTCAAGAGACGGACGAAGCGGCTGCGCCCTGAGGAGTGTCATCAGATTTGCTCTTGGGAGAGGGGTCCCAGCAGGTATCAAGCGGATGCTGAAAACCCTGTTATAGTTAATCAGAATCTGCAAGAATATATCTAAATTTGTATTCTGATGTATTTTGGGAAGCGTTTGTTTGTGGACAGTCTTTTGGAGATCCTGGAGCATTATGTGCTGTATGTATCTGTATGTAAGCATTTAGTTTCCTGCTGCACCAGTCAAGGAGCGTGAGCCAGAAGATTTCTTCTTCTGGGTCTTCCCTAAGTTCCAAGGTGCCCAACCCGAAGCAAGGGGACGTATTAAAGATGATCAGAGCACGAATTCTACCCTCTTCCAATTCAACAAATTTGCTCCGGAAATCATCATTCTTTGATCGGTAAATATTCTGTACATGGGCCATCTAAACCATAGCTATCCGACATTTCCAGAGAATCCTACCCAGGCTCCCCCGCCCGGCCCGCACTGAGGAAGGTGGAGAAAGCCGTCGTAGCGGATCCCCTGCCGAAGACCAAGAAGGAATTGGAGGAAGATCAACGCAGATATTTGGAACAGATTCGTGGCTGCAGTTTCACTTTGATCATGGGATGATGGGGTTGTTTTGCCTGGTTAAAGAAAGGCAGCAATAATGCAGATGCAGGTTACAGTGGCAGATGTTCATGGACATATCATTGCTAAGATGACACAAAGATGGATGTTGGATCGCCCAAGCCAAGATATATGGCTGCAGGTTATGATTGTGCTGCAAACTTTAGGTTCCAGCCCCTTGTGGTTTGAAGCATGAAGGTTTACAGGGCCCGTGCATTTTGGTTGGAAATTCGGTGAGTTGTGACGTGCCATCCACAGGAAAGAGGCGGAGAAGAAGCAGTTCTTTGCGGCTGAAGAGGCAAAAGGACACATGCATCGCCAGATCTTGTTTGATGCGACGCCCCCTCAGGTTGACATATTGGACCCGTGGAACTGGGGGAAAGAATGGGCTTATTTCATGTGTCAGCTGACTTCCTAAGTACCCTCCGGTAATCAAACATGGCAATGGAAGATCCACTATTTACATATTATATATAGATGATTTTCCCATTGAAACTTCCATTTATAGGGGATGTCCAATTGCCAGGTTTGAGTACCACAGGGTATATAAATAAGTAAGCCCATTGTCGTCTTCACTTTTCCAATCTTTAACCCGCGTCTCGATCTTTGGTTAACTTTGGGACGTTGGGAAATGAAGCTTGCTGTAAGCTTCCAGGAGTAGCTTCACTTCAGGCATAATCCTAGATGGGTGTGACTCACAATCATATACCACCCCACAAAATGATTTGCTTGAAATCACACACACACACACACGCACAAATTGGAGCAGCATTAGGCAGCCAGATTTTTGCCCCTGCCCTGGTCTATCCTGGTGCGAGGCCAGAAAACTTGCTGGAGCCAAGGGTGCAGATGAAGAATCAAAGCTGATACAGTTCTGCGGGGGCTTACAGAATGATGTGAAGATTTATGAGCCACAGCCAGGCTTGACAAAATTAGTCCTTGGACAGCCTTGGACTTCAGGGTTCTTTTCTTGGAAGGGGAACAGCTGTTCAGACTGGGATGCCTGAACGCAGCACAAGAGTAGCTTTAATAGATTTCAATAGCAGGGATAAATGGCTTCACTAGTGACGAACAAATGCAGAGACATCCTTTACAGTATATGTGGGTCTTTTGAATATGATAAAATCAGTGTGTTGAGCGTCTTTTATTTCAGATCTATAACTTACTGTAACTTGTAAACATGGCTTTGGCTGATGGCCTTGGTGCTAGACATAGACTAGACATTACTAAACCTATGCACACTAAAAAATAACTATACAAATCTATAGGGCTAATTTAGCTAGAGATATAGTCTTGGATCGCCTTCAGCGGTGGTCCCGACTACTTCCAATCGAGGCCGCGTAGCTCGAATCACACCAACCCAATACCCGGAGTCAACACCTGAGGCAAAGGCTGTATCATGTGAAAACTACCATGTTTTATGGTTACACACCAATTTGGATGGTCAATCGTCAATCATGTAAATCCATGAAGCTATCATGGGGGTCTCCTTACTTGTCTCCGTTGAGGAAGTGACCTACGTGGAAGACAAAGACACCCGGAAGCCCAAAGCGGTGCGCCAAAGTGGGATGATTCCTCACTGAAGTTATTCTTGTTTGTGCTTAAAATTTAGAAATATGGGTTTGGTCTGTTATCCAAAGCGTGATTCAAACCATACCCCAAAAAAGCACGCTAGTAATTATGTCTGATTTCTGGCACATTCTTCCGAGGTGAACAACTTCCAGCTAAGTGTCTAGAGTAGCAGTATTTGCCATAGAAATTCAGGCATGTTGAAGATGATATACCAAAAAAAAACAAAGCCATCTTCCATGGCATGCCGTTGTGGATGTTGTGGTGAAGGTTAGCGACATCTCGGACTACTGGAAGAAGGATTTAGGCCTCCTTCCTTTCATGCCCACTGACAATGTCCAGGAGAGGTCGGTTCGACTGTTCCTGGTAAGCGCTTTTTCAAAGGTGACATTGAGGTGAAATCTCTACTTACAGTAATCCCTTCTCCCGAATACTAACCCCCGCCCCCCTGATAATAGACCCCTGGAGTAGTTGTTTTTTTCTTAGATTTGGGTGTATGTATATAGTAACATAGTATGAGGGCGAGCAGCTTCCCCCTACTACCAAATCAACAAAACTAAAAGACTGATTTTCAAAGACGGACCCTATGTATTAAAAAAAAACATGCTGGGGCTAACATGGGCTAACTAGTGTTTTTTTAGGGATGAATCCTTCAAATTGTTCTTGATTTTGAAATCAAAAGGGGATCAATTGCAAATCAAATTCACCAAGCTGGAGCCACGCAGGAGTTGGATGTTCCGGAGGATCTGGATGTGTCCCTGAGGTTGCTGTATCTTCAGCCACTCGACCAACTGTGGGTCCCATTGAAGATGATCATGGCTGATGAGAAAAGGGTTGCAGGATTTCCCATGATTTCCCCACGATTTCCGCATGAAAAGAACGGAATCGACATCAGCACCCAAAACTACTCAATCCGTTTCTGAAGTGTTTTCGATTTGGCGTTCATTCCGTTTTATCGTTTGATGGTACAAACACGTAAAGCCATGTATAAAAAAAAACATATGTTTGACCAGGAAATGCAATGAACGCATCTTTTGAACCACATGTTTGCTACGTTGCCAGTTTCGGCCACCAGATTGGTGATCGGCCATGGAGCTCAACTAAGGACGCTGAACGATCAGCTGGAGAAGCTGTTGCGGATGCGTCCCTGGGGGATGATCCAGCTGGGGTTTCCATAGGTTACGGCTATTTTTGGGTAACTTTTCAATGGATTGGGTTAAGGGAAATTGTTAACCGGAAACCATGGATTTTCCCATGAAATATAGGGGTTTCCGGTTAAAATTTTCCCTTAAACCAATCCAGTGAACTTTGATAGAGTTTCATTTTTCTACCGTTTCATGTTGACGTCTCATGGAACTTGGAGAGATGGTGATCAATGGTGTTTCATACTAATGTACCGCAGAGTGGTAAACAAATCAGTTGAGTGTACAAACAGTCCCTATACATCCAGATAGATACCCTCCGGTAAACTTACATAGCTATGGAAAATTACCATTTTTAATGGGAAAATCCACTACAAATGGCCATTTTCGATAGCTATGTTAGTTTACCAGATAGATACCAGCACTTGTGCCGTTTGTGCCTCGGCCTCGGTCCTCATTGTTGTCAGGGTTGGCTCTAGTGACTCATTTCTGTCCGATCACTGCGGGTCTGACCAGTTTCAATGGTCTTAAAGATTCTGACTGTGCAATATCATTTGCATCCATTTGCCATGTTTGATTGCCGGGTAGTATTGGAATCCAATGAGTTTTGGGATGCGGGTTGCTGGGTTGCAACATTGAAACTCCATATTCTTGCCCTGGGACAGTCTGAGGTTTCCATGTCTTTTGGAGCCAGTGCATTTTCGATCCAGCTGTGAGTCGACTCGTGGATTCCTATCTGAGGCGGCTGCTGAATCGTTAACTGTGCTGGTAGAAACAACAGGGTTTGGATGGGAATGGTGTCGGAACTGGTGGATGCCTAAGAAACATCAATTTCAAACTTAAAACTGGATGGATGACTTGATAAGAGATTGAGGTATGTCCTCTAAAATTTTAGGAGGAGTGCAAGAAAACGCATTGATAGCCTGCTTTGGGAAATGGGTGGTCTCATGACATGTCGCGGTTCTCGTCTGAGTTCATGTGCCAGTGCTTATTGGTTGGGACAGTCCTCAGGCTATTGCAGCCAAGGCTTGGTGAACGCCCCAAAAGCTGGGGGAAAAGGGATGATGTCATGTGTGAACCGTGACCCATAGATGTTGTTTTCACATTCACACCATATTTGGTTGATTGGAAGTCGGGTAACCCCATAGTTGCGTACGAAATCATGGTGTAGACTTTAAGATTGTTTGCCAGTGACCGGCCCCAACATAACTCACAAAGATTTAAGGACTAAAAACAACCACTTTGGGCAAACTTGGCACCATTTCATCCGTCCTTGTCAGGTTTTGCCTCCGCAGTCATGATCTTCCAGAGGGCCAGGCAGATGCTGCAGTGTCCATGGAGGAATTGATCCCTGGTGAAAATTGTCGACGGTGAACTACATGAGATGGGGAAGGGAAGAACAGTTTTGTGCCGCATCTTATAGGGAAAGAAAAAGAGAGAAAAACGCCTTTGTGCCTCTTGTTTTAAAGATAGCTGCTAGCTTGCAAGTAAGTCATGCGTAACCTTGAGCATCGTCAAGGTGCCATGCTATGTTTAGACTCAGATGATCTCAGATGACTTCTGGATAATATCATGTTGGCGCTCACGATTTTGGAAACCCGAACGGCAGCGAGGATGTCATCCACAGCCGCTGCCGCTTTTCATTGTTCTTGTGTATGCGAACTTGTGCCCGATCAGGTCCATTGAGCATGATCAAGCCCAATGCCTAAAAAAAGTTTCAGACGGGTTGAAACCAGCAATCAGAATCAGATCAGTGTCATCTAACCCAAATTTCAAGCCACTGAGGACCGCGTCGAAGGAGGTGAGCAGGCGGCTGTTTCAACTCTTGGTGAGGCTCAGTCGACCTCAGGAGAGTCCACATGAGTTCCTGTCCAATGACAAGTGACTCAGCCGAGATCGCACCCGGTCAACAAAGCTGGCATGGTGGCTGGCAATCTGACATGTCCATGGTTTTTTCATGGGTAAATCAATGTAAATCATATATCATTTGCAGAGAAGGAATGTGATTTTCCAGTGATCAGACCTTAAATTCAATGTTGGGTTTGGAGGTGTGTGATTGACTAGATGCCACCGGTTTCCCCACCCAGCCCACAGAGTTTTATTTGCAAACGTACTCAAAGCGCAGATAGGCAGATAGGGTGTATTCAAGGAAGTTAGGTACAGAGTAGGCTCCCTGACTGAAGTTACACATGTTTTTGTTGGTCTACTCAGTCTCCGGAGAACGGCCTTGCGCTCGGAGCACGGCAGTCCCTGCGTCCTGGATGCGGGTGAGTCATACCGAGGTTTGCTCAAGTGATCCATGAGAATCAGCTCTTTGATGTGCCAAAGATCATCGACGTTTGCGTGATTTATGGCGATGCGAATAGGACCCAGCGCCAGCTACACCGTTCAAATTCGAGATAATTCGAGTAACAAAAAAATCCGGATCCTGGCTGGCGCAAGACCGGGAAAAAAAAACTTTCGTATAAAGTGCAGTGGAAATCAGATACCTGAAGGACCTGTATTGAACTTCAAGTTTTGAAGTTCTTGCCCCTTTCCACCCCAAATGTCACATCATATGACATTCCTATCCGTATGGTGAAGTGTAGGGGGTGTTTTGGAAAATCAGAAATCCAGAAATCCGGAGGAATGCAGTGACGAAGATCGTCCACTCGGTGTTCAAGCACCAGCCTCTCTTCAAGGTGCGACCTCACTGGTGGATGGGGGGCCTCATATGCCAGTGCGGCCTCCTGGAATTCCAATCAGATTTTTGGGTCGACTTGAAACCTTATGGTGGTTCAAGGCTCTCCGTGGGTTTTTTCTCTGTTTCCTTGATCTGCCACAACTCCCAATGATCATTTGTCACTGTAGATTTGCTGAAAAGGATGCAGCGCGGGCCTTTTTCATCCGGCTGCATCCTGAATCCTCAGAGATCCTATGAAGCTCTTGATTGCTGAAGATTCTTCATGGATTTGTTGCAGAACATGTCCACCAGCTATACCTTCTGGTAATTTAACATAGCTATTGTAAATTGCCATTTATAGTTGATTTTCCAGTTAAACATGGTGACTTTCCATAGCTATGTTGGTTTACCAGAGGGTAAACCAGATGTTCATCGATTTTTCAGGTGTTTCAGTATGCCCATTGAAGGGATCCACCTAGTTGACCTATAGAGATGCGTGTCCTGGACAGGAGGAGTTCAACTCGGTGGTGCAGCATATGTTCCCAGCAGCACTGGATATGGGTGGTGCTTCCGTTGGCACTTGAGCGGTGTTCAAAACCCCTGTTGGTTGATGATTGTAGGGGATTTTGCTACCCCAACTATTGGGGCTTATAATAACATAGGGATACATAGGGGATTTTGAACACTGCTCACTTGAGATATTTGAGATCTTGTTTTCTGCTATGGTTTTGATTTCGGGTGGACTTGTTGCTTGGAATTGTGCGAATGTTTTTTTTGGGAGTATCATTGATGGGGTGATGTTTGGGGGATGTTTGGACTTCCGCAATGCGTAGGTGCAAGTGCCAGATTTGATTTCAACCTTCCAGTGCATCATCCTCGGGCAACAGGAAAGATCCCTGTCTCCAAGAAGCATGGTTTCCTACGGTTTCCTGTAAATTTATGAGCCATATGATTTTGGGTTTTCAATTTTCAATTGTGCGACAGTCCGACAACTGCAATTAAAATCAATTAAATAGCAACTGGATGATAAATTGTAGTAACCCCCAAACAGATCAAAAAGTAAGTACAACTATTGTGTTTTTAATAGGATGTTACTTTTCTATATATTTTCTTGGGAGTTTTGTCTTAATACATACTGTAGGCGTATAGTTCGCTGAAAAATTAACGAGACATACCGGGCTTCGGTGAAGGCTAGATGGACTCCTCCAATGCTGTGCCCCTCTGCAAATGGCAGCGCGCGGTGGCAAGCTGAACCGGGACGAGCTGAGCGTGTCCCTTGGGACAGGAGGGTGCTGAGGGGCAGGATTTGGCTGTTGGGTAAAAAACAAGATGTTACTAAGATAGTGATGAATTGCTGTTCTATCTTTCTTTGGGGGCTGCTCTTCTCTCCATATATACATAATATAAGGAATCTATCTAATCAAGCTTGGACCAAATGGAATTGGCACCCAGCAGCAAATGCGATGTTTGTTTTGGATCATCTCGAATCTAAGGCCAAGACAGACAAAACATGTGGAGGGTGGAGTCAGAAAGTGTTTTTATCATTAGATGTTGTTTTGGGATGATTTTCCCCCCTAACCCAACAATGCATACGAACATGGGGATGCGGTCAACTATATACGGACCCCAAAGATGTATATCGCTATATATGAAAAGCAAATCCGACATGACACCAGTACATCATAGTAAATCATAGTATATAATAACATTACATCATAATAGTATAGCATTACATTGACATATACTGTACATGTACTATATGACCTTTCCGTTGGCTCTTTGTGGAGGCGTTAAACGACCTGTGTGCAAGTGGCATAACCACACAGATAGAGTGATGCAGAACGATGACTGGCATGACCGGTCGTTCTCTCCGGTTGTTTGACCGGGTTTGCGCGTGGGGAAGGGATGAGGTGGTTCTGGAAACACCAACCTTCGATTTGTTTCCTCGACAAATCTTGGCCCTGTCAGATCACAAGTCACAGCTCAGAGGTCGGAATGCAAAACCTTCCTGCCAGACATGTTGAGTTGCTTCAACGCTGCTGGGACCGCAGGATCTGATGCTTATAACAGCGTTGGGGACTGAAACATCACCATTTGAACACCAGGGATGAAGCGAAAGGCCAGTGGTCCTCAAATTGTAATTAGAAATGTTGGTTTCCATATAAATGGGAATACCTCAATAGCTGGATGGTTTATAATGGAAAACCCTGTTGAAATAGATTATTTGGGGGTACCCCTTTTTTAACCCCCGAATGAGGAAACTAATTCCAGCATATGTTTTGTTCACTAGGCACTGTGCAAGAATTTGTTGAGATTTGACATGCTATTCTGGGGAAAGCTCACATATGTTTTGGAGGGGCGGAGTTTGCCAATGCAGCAAAGAAAGGCACTGCACAAACAACCTTTTGGCTATCTTTTGATTTGCTTGTTGACTTGTACTTTGGCTTGTCAATCCATGAGAATCCATGATCTTTTGATTAACGTGGCTCTGTTGTCCAATCCAAAAAAGAAAGGTATACACCCATCATTTGGTTTCCAATCTGGCTGCAACGTTACAGCGACAACATTCTGAGGCCATTTTTTGTTTCTTCCCAGAGGATTGTGTGGAGAAACTGATGGGTGGCAGCCTGAAGGTAGACAGTTGCTAAGCTGCAGCTGTATTTTTTCGGGGGGTGCCTAGTTGTTCCATACGCATGTATATATAAATATATACATATGAATATAGATACAGTATTGATTTAGATAATATCATATGACATAGAAAATATGTTTAGATTATACATACATGTAGGTCGGAGAGAGAGAGAGAGAGAGAGAGATACATGTAGGTTCGCATTTGTTTGCCAAACCGTGGTTGGCGGTAAGCATATTGATGTATATACGGATATATACGGATATGTATCCAGTAGGGTTGTGTTTTGTTGGACTTGCAGCAACGATGCCTTTCTGATGAAGTTATCAGTCTGTGAGCAGTGCAGATGCATGTGGACATGCAAGCGATACTTGTAGATGACACATGGCAGGGTTTTTGTTTACCCATTGATAGCTCCATGTTGTTTACCTGCTTGTGTGTCTATGTGTGTGTCTATATGTGTGTAATTTGTTTTGTGCCTACGTATGTTTGCGGTTGCATGTATGTGTATGTGTGCATGGTCTGGCTGCATGTTTGGGAATATCTCACATCAGTGGGGAATACTGAACGTATGAATAGGAACTGAAAAACCTTTAAATCTGATCGCTTTCGGGTATCTCACATGGACCAAGTTATATGGACATATATGGTCATCCTGAAGCGGAGAGAATATCGCGTGTTCAAAAATCGTCCCAAGTTGCATATCCTGTCAATATCATATAATTATATCCTTTCATATCCTATATCTATATCTACCATCCACATGCTGATCCTATATTTTATTTCCATATAGCGACCCCAAATAGAACAGCTGGAACATATGGAGAAAACATCGTGGAAATACCATCCTTGAAACGCTTTTCTATCTTTTGGGGGGCTACTATAAAGTATTTCCCATTTCTTCACCGTTATCCTATGATCAGTTTCCCAAGGTCAGCCAGATCTATACCTAGTAATGTGGTATACCCAATGCCATAAACCATCCCCAAAATCACCATTTTTATGGGTTGTATAAACTATCCCCAAATAGTAGGTTCATTATTAGGTTGCCCACATTATCTTATCTCCATATCCCATCTAAAACTCCTAAGGCGCGGCCAATGACGCACTGCCTGCCTTGCCCTTGGCGGAAACTCTGTGGCAACCTGCTGGTGGCAACCATGGCGGGACGGGGAACTGATAATCATTACTGGGTATGACATACTGTCGATGGAATGAATCCTGCACGTTGGTACTGTAGATGGTTTGTCCTGTTATAATCCCATTATATCTCATTGTTGACAATGTTTCATAATTACCAATAATTACCAACTGGTGCAGGATTTCTTCCATCCACCGTATGTTAAGTCCTCGGCAGCACAAATGTCTGGTTATTTTTGCCATTGAACCATCGATTTTTTGGTGGGGATTGGTTCTTCGATGGGAATTTAACCACATCACATCAATATTTATAGGGGTTGTGACGATCAAAGTATATAGTGATAGCTGATGAATAGTGATTGTAGTGGCCTATGCTACCTGGTGCATCGTACCTATCAAGCAACCAGCCAAATGGGATGCAATATGATGATTTTGAGGCTCAAAATTTTGTCTCATCTCAAAAAAATGAGGAATCAAAAAGCAGATAAAAAAGGCAATGATCTTGAAGGACCCTTGGAAAATTGGCTGTTTGTATTTGTATTTGTTTGTTTGGTGTCATGGTTGCCAGGTTGTACCCTTTGGTACTTTAACCTAGCTGTTTTGAACACGGCCATACTCATCGGCTTGCAAGGAGTGAAATGTTTCTCCTCGTTTCCAGTTTTCAGGAATCCAAACCACAAGGCACGAGGTAAGGATTCTAGCTCGTATTGTAGCCACTTGAGTCACTGGACGTAGGAGACTTCACAACCATGGATTTTGGCAAGTTGTCGGCTGCTGTCAAGCTGAGTTTGGCCAACCTGGATCCAGAGTCTCTCTCAGATTCCCAGCATTTCTTTCCCCTAAATGCACCCTTAGTCAAAGATGGCACGCGGGAAATCTTGGAAATTGCCATTTCAACGGGAAAATTGGCCAAGGAAGACCACTGATGTGATACAAACAGGAGCTGAAATCTGTGGGATTCCGGTTCGGAAAAGGATTTGCAAATGATGCATGTTCCATATCTACCCCGTGTGCACCAGAAGTTTTCCAGTGGTTCCCAAGTTGGAAAACCTGTACGCCCAGTGGGTTCACTCAGGATTTGATGGTGATTCTGCACGATGCCATTTGCGCCCTTCGTGATAAAGATGTGCCCTGTTTGATATGAAAAACCTGTGCAAGCAAAACCTGTTGGTTGGGAGGATCAGTACCTACTACTAAAAAAAAACAACTATATATATATATACATAAATGTGATATGTATGTATATATATATATTTACATACATACATACATATCACACATATATATATATATGCATATTTATGTCGCATATAGATACACAAGTATATATATATATATATGTGTGTGTGCATAGATAGATTGGATAGTGACAGCGGTTGGTTCCAGAGTAATTGCCCCAGATGTGGGTAGATGCACCGTATACCTTATCAACCATTTGTTTGGTCACAATCGGAAACTGCATATTATCTTGGTCTTGGGACCAGCCCGTTGTTTTCCGTAACAAAAGAAGATGATCTTAAGATGTGTTAAGCATGTTGATTGGCAACTTCTTTATTTTGTGTATATACATTGTACATATTTAGTGTTGCATGCTCAACACTCCGGCTCACAGATTTGTTCTCTGAGCACAGCCAGAAGTTGTAACAAAATCAGCTAAGAGAGAGCTTGAATTGATTATGACAGTGAGCATATACCTCCCCAAACCACTTTAATATTGCAAGCCATCATCAAGAGTCTTACTTCAATGGATTGGTTTAAGCGAAAGTTTACAGGATCCCCCCAGAGTTCATGATAGTTCATCGAAAAAAAACCTGGTTTCCTTCAGATTTTCCCTTTAACCAATCCATTGATTACTCTACTTCGCATGGCTATGTGGGACCCCACTCCTCAGGACACTGAGGATCGAGCAGAGATGGAGGGCATTGTGAAGCTGTTAAGTCGCCTCTTGAGTTGCGTCCTAGGCCGGGCACATGCAGAGCGGTAGACACCATAGAGGTAATTTTATGTTGCAGCAATGGGGATTTCAGGTACCTAAACTGGAGGTACTGTACCATATGAAGCCATATTCTGGGGGTATATTGGCCTTACATAGGCCTTACATGGACCTTACAGGGAACAAACTTTGATCTAACCCTTCCCACTAATTGCCCATTCCTAATCTTGCACACACTCAGACCAATATTCGTTGGCATTTGGCATTTGATAGTTCATACATGTGGCGTGCAAATGCCCTTCATGTTGCTCTTCCTTGTCCCCTTCTTATTCCTCGTGTTTTGCTCATGATCCTTTTCCTCTTGCATCCTCCTCCTTTTTTTCCTCGACTTATTCATAATGCCTGGTCCGTCCTGGGCCTGCCGGGGCTTTCCGGCAAATGGTCTAGGCTCCCAAGTGGGGGCTATGCTGGTTCTGGAACTTTCAACAACCGAAATCAGAGTGGAATCCTGTTTGCTGCCCACCATCATAAAGACAAGATGGAACGCATTGGAAAGCCATGAAACTCCAGTGAGATCAACGTTGGTAAAGCAGTACTTAGTTGACCGACCAATGGGGGCCCAGGTATTCATCTGCTAGGATCATTTCAGTTGGATCAACACCAGTTCACACGGCGATGTCTGGAGAAATCCTGGATGGCAAGGTGTGTTTGTTTTGGTATCCAAAGGAAGGGTACGACAAGTCTAGAACATTGAAAATACACAAAAGTCCGGTATAAACAAACATATTTCAAGAAAGTGTTCTACCTTTTTGGCTTGCTGTATTATAGATATTTTGGCATGATTTTCTCAATCCGTCGGAGCGCCAGCCCTGCTGCTTCAGGCTTTCGAATGGCTCCTCGCCATGGTGCGGATGCATTTGGTGCCTTGCCAGATTCAGCCCTGGTTGTTGGTGGTTGATTTAATAATACATGTTGAATCATGTATTAAAAAACCCACGAAAAGCATTGGAGGGATAGAACTTGATATAACCCAAGACTTCCCCACATCCTAAGTTCGGCCGTGTTTGGTGGCAGCTAAGTTTGTCCGAGGTCTCTCCACTCGTCTTTAGGGTTCTTCCAGGGTAGGTGGAGAGAGTTACCAGGGCTGGCTCCCACGCGCAATATCGATGGAAAATTGAGACACAAACTGAAAAGCGTCCTTCCGAAAAAGCGAAGTGTTGTTTCTTTGCATCCATGTCAAAGCATAGGAAAGATATACAATGTACTCTATCATGCAGCATGCCCTATCTCATGATATCAATCCAAATGAAAATCAGATAGTTTTCAAAGTTATATCCAGATAGACAGAGATATCAAGATCTCATTCATGTCCATTTAACAAATAACAACTGTTATGAATCAGCAAATGTTGTTGGATATAGTTTTGACCGCAGGCCCCAATGAAAGGCTACATTTGAAGGATCCAAACCTTTGGGTCAACTGGCTAAGCTCCAGCCAATGAGGTGATTTAGTGGCCTGGGTGACCGAACATGCTGAGAGGTCAGGGTCTTGAAACAGGTGAAGTGGAGAAGCCACCTCAAAAATCTATGGGGCTTGATATGCTTAAATCTTGCAGGGTCATCAACTATGAATCCTAAAATGTTAATATATTGAACTGCTTCACACCATTGACACCAGAAGTTGGACGTTTGATATACCAAAACATGTCCAGACGCGTTGTTGTCCGTGGACCGTGGATGCCCAAATTTTGCGCCGTGGCCATGTGTGAAATGGTCAATTGTTTGGTTGTACAGTTTCGAGTTGTGAACGTCATGGTCGAGATCCATTCTTCGTTTTCACTTCATTCATCCCAGCGCCTGCAAATTGTGCAAGCATGGGATCGGGCACGGACTGCGCCAATAAGTGAGTCAATTGTTTGGTTATTTTCCCACATTGTGGAATGGTCATATGCTCTATGTAAGGATTCTCATTCTACTGCCTATACCATGTTTTGACCATAGCGCAAGTGTGTTCTGAAAGCTGATACAAGCTGGTGCAGCTGGTCCACAATCTGATGATTAGTGTCCACTATACATGTTGGTTGGGAAATCTCGTTGCTTGTTTATTTGAGGTTTCCTGACACGATTCTTGCAGTTGGACCTTCGTTTCGGTTGCGTTGGACTCACGCTAGCCAGCATCCACTCTACACCCTGAAATCTATGATCCAAAATTTTAAAAAGTTACCAAAGGAAGGTGCAAAGTGCAAATCATGTATATAGAATTCCATATTCGCACATCAGTTTGCAACATAGTCCAAAAATCCAAAACAAGTTATTTCATCCCTTGCGACGCCTCGTTCGGGGTTCAACAGTGACTCTCCGTTGCAGGACCCAGTTGATCCAAGATCTTAGCAGGACGAGGGACCATGGCAGCCATGAACCCTTAAGTGTTTGTAGTGAATCTAATAGTGTTTTTTTTGTTTTTGGAATGGTTTGGCCATGTTTTTTTTTGTATGTCATTGTTCGTTTTTATGCTGGGCAATCACATATATATATATATATAGGTGCGCAGTTTGGAGCCACAATTTCGTTTGTGCAGGGAATTGTTACATTGTTTTTTGAAGATACTGGATGATATTGGATCATTTGCATGGCACAACTTTCCAAATCAATGATATATCCTGACCCTGCACTGGCAGGGCCGGGTGAAAAAACAAGTTGAGAGCATGTTGGGTAAGTAGAGTCCTACCACTCGACTGTAAGATGAGCTGGTTGGTTTAGTTTGGGGGGTGCCCATACTTTATTTGTTGAAGAGTCAGTTTGTTGAAGCACCCAAACTACAGCTCACAGCCGTCCCAAGAAGCGAGTCGCGTCCTGCGCGCTTTGGCCATGGCAGGAACGGATTAGACAACGTGGCCATGGAATGGATTGCTAGCGGCCTGGTGGATGATACCCAGCCTCTTGGCATGGTGAGTCTCTGATAGACAGTGATAACCCTGGTGAATCCTGGGGTCCCAATTTTGTCCAAAATAGGATGGTTGGGGATATTTAGAGATGATTCAATGTCCCTAGGGCAAGTGATCTAATCCCATTCTGAGAGTCTGATTTTTGGTTTCCAATCACATGGTATTGGCGAATGCAATCCTGTGAGTTGGATCTGACATTTGGCCACCAACAGCCCTGTGCCAACCTTCCACCGAAACAACCACACACCCAAAACAAGTTGCATACCCTTTGGGAAACAAACAAAGTTCTGGAAGAAAAAAACTGTCACATAGCTAGATCATCAAGAAACGGGCTATCCCATAGCAGGCCATTCCCATGAATCTCCCCATTTCTTCTTGGTTTAAATCTGTTAAAGACCTATGCGTCACCATCAATTCCCATGACAACCCCTGATAAAAACGTCGAAAAACCATCAGAATCCCTATGAATCATCATTTGATCACTATAACTGTCATATAATCCCCATTTATAATTTATAATCATCATCAATCACCATAAATATCTATAATAAGTCATATAAATTCCCATGAATTCCCTGAAGACACCGTCCCAGGCTGGACTATCTCGATGACCTCTGTGGCGCCCCGCTGTTGCCCAAGGAAGCGCGGCACCGCCGCGGGGCGGCGCCGCCGCGACCGCCCAAGGCAGAGACAGGCGAAGTCGTCCTTGGAGTTGGTGGATTTCAGGGAGTTCTTTGGATGGCTTTAAAAGGGAAAATCTACAGGAAACCATGGGTTTTTGCCATCAAACATGTAGGGGTTTCCTGTATTTGGTTTCCTTAAACCGATCCAATGTTTGGAGGATTTTGGGAAAATTGGCTGATTCATGCTGATTCCTTTAAAGATTGGACTCAGGATTCTGTTTGTTTTTTTTTGTTTAAAGATAACCCGGAGTTGAACCCAAGATCTTTTTCAGGATTTTGGGAAGTGGAATAAGTTGAGAATGCTGTTTGTCTCCAAAAGTTTAGGAGATGGAACAAAAGCATGACCCCCCGTAATTGAGAATTGCTGAAAGTACTTGGGATGGCAGTACTTGGGTTTTGCTTCAATTAACAGTATACCCTAATTCTCCCTCCAATTTCAAAATTTGGATTTTTTGGTGGCTGACATCCATATTTGAGCACTTTTCGACCACCATTTTGTTGGTAAAAAAACGCATGTTTGTCGAGGAAGTCCCCAATTTGGTTGAGTAATTCCCAATTGTTGTTTAGTTAATTCCAATCTTGTTTTGATGAAATCACCACTTCACTTCGGTTGATAAGTTTTGGTTGGTTAAATCCTGTTTTGATCTATTTTGTTGGTTAAACCCACGTGTTGCTGATGAAAGCACCATTTTTGTTGGTTGAATCACCTTTTTTTGGTTACATGACCTCAGTTCTCAGGCGGCTCTCAACCGTCACAGCCCTCGCAGCCGTCGCAGCCATCGGCCACGTCCAACGACCGTGCCAAGATCCGAGAGGTTGGGAAGAGCTGGGCACAGGAGGGGGAAGAGCTGTGGTATGTTTCCATCATTTTCCATTGTTTTTCCATCATTTTTCCATTATTTTCCATGATTATTTTAGAATTTCACATGGTTTTACCATCGACAAATTGAGATGTCACATGATTTGTGCATTAAACCTCAGGAATTTCTCATTCATGATTTAAGCAACCAAAATGATGAGTAAAACGGATGTAAGATTTAAGCAACACATGTGGGAATTGAGAATTTCACGGTCAACAAGTTGGAAATTGCAGAAATTGCATGACCCTATCACAAATATGTGGACTTACATTCTTCAGGTCCCCACCCCTTTTTGAGGTGGTGGTAATGCAATTTCACAAGCGTCAAACATTGGGATTGACCCAGGGACCGGGTCGAGTCATCAGGGGACAGACCCAGTAGCATGGCAAGATCTTGGAGAAAACATATCCCAGCAGTACGGGCATAGATGCCATCTTTTTCAGTCGCAAATAGGTGCATTAGTGCTGTTTGCGATCCAAACTTTCATAAGTGGTTCATTGAAGTATTGCACCATATTGCACCTGGATTTCCTGAAGATACACACTTTTCGAAGTCTATATGGATTCACTTCATCCCTCAATGTTCACATTATAGCGAGGTTTCACGATGTGCATGTTATATTTATGGAGAATTTGGAGGAAATCCAAAACGCATCATTAAACAAACGCTAGCAAATCCATGTGGGTTTCTTTGAAAACCGGGCATCCCAAATCCCATTGGTTTATCAACCTTTCCCCGAACAAAAATGCATTTTTCTGTACACCCAATTTCTGGACACACTCGATTCATAGTATCCTCCATATATCCCAATGAAATCCCATTAATTCCACATGAACCCCCCCATTCAATCCCCATTAACAAAAACTTGAATCCCAGAAAAATATAGAAATGTATAGAAAAGACATACAACTAACTATTTTAGTAGGAGTTGACTTTTCTATTTTATTTCTAGGGCTTAAATAGCACCATGAAATCCCCAGTTTCAGACACTGGAGGTCCGAGAGGTGGTTGGCTCAGAGTACGGTGAAGGACAATGGCTAATTTTGAGGCACTTGAGGATGCAGTTCCCCCAAAGGCATTTATGTGTTTGGCAGTTTGGGGTTTCTGGATAGAGTTGAGAGAGAATTGATGTAGTCGCTTTATTTTATGTTTTTTTGTTTGAATGATCTTGCTATTCTTTTTGCTGTGGATATTTGTGTGTTTGTTTTTTTGTGGGGCAACAATGTCTGAGAATTGCAATGCCATGGGCTTCAGAGTTGGACCCTGGGGTCTGGGACCAACGCAGGATTCATCCTGCAATGTCTACTGCACTATGGCGGCTCTGTGCCACAGGCCTGGGGGCGGCATTCCCCAATGACCACCCACTTCTGAATCGTTATTGATTTGGGTTCGCCTTCCAATGGGGTTATTCAGCAATTTTAGATGATTGCATCATTACTTTTTTAATCTTTTTTATTGCACGTTATTTAAGGAGATAGTATATGATTAACTACGATTGACTTAGTAACTCCATGATTCACTGATTTACTCTCAATTCTGGATTCCATTAAATTTAATGGTTAAAACGCAAAACACTATAGTAACTCCCGAAAAGATAGAAAAGTCAAGTCTGTCTCTGAAATATGCAGTACTGTACTTGATTTTCTCTGTCTTTTGGGGTTACTGTGTGTGCCATGGCTAAAAGTTCAATTGTATGTGTATACCCTTGTTGGTGGATTGTCATAAATCCATTAATAGGCATTAGATCTAACCGTTATGTTTGGATGCCCATTATCGGATGAATGACCATAAAACAGTTATATCATATTGTTCCTAGGATATATGCAAATGCTATTCCCATTGTATACCCATTACAACACTAATTGTTGTATATGATTGTGTATGCCAATGATTGTTGGTTAAAGTTATATCCACCAATTGTATTGTAAAATGTTGTAAGCTATAGACCAGGGCACATATACTTTGGAAATCAAACCTGGCTAGCTGGAAAATGGAAAACTTACCATGTATAGATGAGTTTCCCAGCTACAAACCTTCAAGTCAAAGGGATCTTCCAGCCAGCTATTTTTGATTACCAGATGGCATTCCCATCCACATCCCCCTTCTGTTGGTACCGTAAATCATGTGAAATCCTTCCAAAAAATAAAAAAGAAAAGTACCACAAAATCACATAAAATCATTTACCCTCTGGTAAATTAACATAGACCCTGGCAGTAGGGATTGGAAGATTAGTTTCCATTAAAAATAGCTATTCTCGGGGTCTATGTTAATTTCCTGGAGGGTAATATGAAATCCCATAGAAATTCCCATAAAAACCATTGCTGAAAGCCATCGAAATCCTGATGAACTCCATCTCTTTGTTCAGGCCGTGGGCGCCATTTTGGATGGCTCCCTGCCTCCTCAGATCACGGCCCTGCCCATCGGAATGTCCATAGGAGAGCGGGGCGGCCGTTGTTTGTTGCGGTAGGGCCTCGGTAGGGCTGGGAGGAAACCGGAACTGAAACCAGATGGAAAATCTTGGAAATGATGTTGCGAACGATGTTTTTTTGCTGGAGTGGGGGAAATCAGGAAAAAGTTCTTTAGCTCCTTTATCCTCTTGGATTTGCACTTTGGGTGTGATTGCCCGGTTGTTGGACATACCACTAATCATCAATCAAGGGGGTTGGAATCTTGGAATGGTGGTTTAGTTTCCAGGGTGGTGAGACATGTGACATGCAGTCCAGCAAGAATTGGCTCGAAACATCTGGAATTCCTCCCGTTTGAGACGATAGTCTTTGAGGTCCAATGGTGAAATTCCAAGGAGTTGATTCACTGGATTGGTTTAAGGGAAAATTTACAGGAAACCTCTATATTTGATGGTAACAACCATGGTTTCCTGTAAATTTTCCCATTAACCAATCCAATGATTGATTCACGATTTGTTCCGGTAGGCCATAAGACCATGGCATACCAGTTGCCGGCTATAGATTCGCTGAACTCTGAAAGTGGGAATCCATGGCAGGAGCTGAAGCCATCAACAGTGCGGCGGAGAAACCATCCCAGCCATCTCTGTCGGCAGAAGATAAGCAGCTGATTTTGAACCAGGCATCATACTGCTGCCAGTGGGAGCGCTGTTGGTAAACTAGCTGAAGGACAGTGGTTTGTCATGGTTTGATGCTTGAATGCTCCCAGCATCGATGGCTGTGACTTCTGACCTCAAAAAAAACCTGTACAGAGAGGCGCGCTTTTGGCGAATTGTTTGCTGGCCTATTCCATGGAGTATCTCTGGCTGGGCGGTCTCAATGAGAATGGCATGTGTTCACAGATTTACTAAAACGTGGTAAAACGCAATGCCATAAATGATCTCAGTCACCATGACTGGGGGTCACAATGCACCTCATCCCACTACCAGAGGTATAGAACAGCAAACTCACGCTTGGGGATGGTGACTGGTCTGACCTCATGATCAACCCATTGACTGTCACTGAAATATCTCAATTCCATTCAATTCCCAATGTTACAAGTGTTACATCCCTCTTTTGACTAGTTAATGTAAAAACTCTCCGCATAAACTGCACATGTATATACACTATAAGACTACTCTGCAGCGTTGGTTCAAAAGGATCAGGTGCTTAGCGGTTGTAAGCTGTTTACCTTGCCCCATTGTAGTATAACATACTATTGTGGCTG
>BGPT01002355.1:44437-80005 GCA_003297045.1 Symbiodinium sp. clade C Y103 | reverse complement strand
CATCTTCACATACTCATCAATCTCTTTTTATTTGCATTTTATCCATTCACATCTTCTTTCTTTGAGACATCTTCATATATTCCTCTCTCTATATATTTCATGTTATACGATCTTCACAGTTATATATCTCACTATACTTCTCTTCGCTCTCGGGCCATCCNTCATATATTCCTCTCTCTATATATTTCATGTTATACGATCTTCACAGTTATATATCTCACTATACTTCTCTTCGCTCTCGGGCCATCCGTCGTCTAGTTTAGTGTGTTTTTAGTTTCAAAACCAGAATGGAGTCTTTCAACAACCTCGAGCAGTGCTGCTTTTTGTCCGAAAATATCACAGATATCAGGGCTGACAACAGCTAATGTCAACTATGATTGATAAACACCCGCTTTATTAGACGAGGTGGTACCAATCTTGATAGCAAGTTGTCACTATCTTGGGGGGTTGCCCCGCATTGAATAGTCGGGGGTGATCAATCCAGGGTTTACATGTCATTTCACATGTCATTTCACATGTCATGTCACATGTTATTTCATATGTCATACTCCCACTTGCCAAGCATCATCGCTGGCTTGGCACCAAGATTCCAGCTATATCCAAGAAATATCATGAAATATCCGTCATGTCATCAGTTGCGATCATAACCTCATAAATTTAGACTTCATGGCATAGCCAAAAAAATGATTGTAATATATATATATATATTGTATATACATATATATATATATATATATATATCCCTCCGGATCCCCTCGGTAATTTGATATAGCTATGGAAGATTGCCCTTTTGTCGATGATTTGCCTATTGAAACGGTGAATTTTCCTACCTTAAACTACCAGAGGGTTCTCGTTCCCACAAGGAATCCGGTAAAGCTGAGGGTGGGATGACCAGGGGACCCGGTCCCCATTCGTCTGTAACTTCACTACGGCAGGAATGTGACTTTTTGATGATGAACAAACATCACAAGGGCTCTCGATAATTTGGGTGGGTGATTTTTTGATGCTTTTCTACTTCCAGAGGAAGTACAGCAAGTCTATCACAGGGAAAGAAGAAAAAGGCAACAATTCTGGTGGGGAATGGGTCTATATCCTGGTGCAATGTTGTTCAGATCCAAAAAAATACGGCTCGTATGGAAAGAACAATCCACTTTTGGTTGGTAAATTTGAGGGTTTTTGCCTTGGGTCCTGGATTGAAGGACACCATGATTCTTTAAGCAAGGCTTCAACGTGGTGAAAACCATAGGACTGTTTTCGGTGGACATTTCAGATCCACCGATCCGCGATGTGAAGCCACGATTCCACTTTGCCCAGCTTCTTAAGTCAATGGATTGGTTAATGGGAAAATCTACAGGAAACCCCTATATTTCATGGGAAAATCCATGGTTTCCGGTTACGATTTTCCCTTCAACCAATCCCATGATTAAGGAGATGAAATCGTGAAGCAAATAACTCTTCGCTCCTGGACAGCAGTGGCTGTTCCTGGAGTGCCCTCACCACCGAATCGTCACTGGGCTCGCACCGGGGACCGAAGGAGGAGTCGCGCCATGTGAGAATTGATAGGTAGCCTCAAGATCTGAAGAAAACTCCACACTGACCCTGAAAAAACGCAAACCTCTCAGAATCAAAGCCGGAAACAATCCAAATTGAAGTAAATTAATGACTGATAGTTAATGATCCTAGGCATTCCTGGCCAGTAATTATGGGTTTATTCATATCTTATAGTTAAGCCAACAACAAAAGCAATCGTAAACAATAATGATAGTGATAATGAAGATAATCAGAATGATCATGATAATCATCTGGTATTATAATGATAAAGTTTATTAGTCCAACAACTTTTTTGGTGAAGGGGTTGAAGCCTCTAGACCTGGGTTTCCTTCGCAGTGGGCCTTTCGAAAGCTGAGCAGGCGATCTGCACGTGCTACACATGAGGAGGATGGTGAGGTACATGAGGACCGTGAAGAAACTTGGGATGTGAAACATGTGGACATGACTCTGTCTGAAAATGGTCAGTCACCCCCCCATTTTGATAGCCACCACATCAATTTACATCAAGGACAATTGCGGCGTTTACCCTGCCCTTATGGCCACACCCAATGTTGAACATTGCAATGGGGATAGAGCACGTTACTGCATGTTCCCCTGCAACGAAAGTGGTGCTTGTGCTTTGACTTTGACCTGTATGTTAGCCCACCAAAAATGGGTAATCGTACTAGAATGATAGAGGTAACATTTGCAGGGTGCATGAAATCGGAGTACATCCAATATTTACCAGCATTTTACTTGAAGAATTATGGAAATTATGGACTACCTCCGATTTCTTGCTGGTAAATTGAGAGTGGAGGTCTGCCTTCGACGACCTCACAGGCCGAGATCACGATGATGGTTGGGGTGCAACCACTGGATACCAAAATTCACGGACAGTGTTTGATTGGGTAAAACGACTGTTTAAGCGATTTGTTCGTTTGTTGCAATTTTGATGGGGATGTATACAATATATACACAGACTAAACACATGCTAATCTAACAAGCAACAAATGAAGTTCGTTGCAGGGTATCTGAAATAGGCCTTGTTTAATCTTTAAAATAAATTAAAAGAATATGTTTAAAGTTGGAATCACCACTCTCCAGCCATCAAACCTGATGGTCTTCCAGAGGTCACTATTTGGACCCACCAATCCCATTGGGACTTTCCACATCAAAATTTGGATCTACAGCGGTACACCAACTCTGCCACAAGCCACCAGGGTCTAGAAGTGTTCCTCCCAGTGTGGCCACGGTTCGGTTCGGTTTTACAGCAACCTAACCGAAAGCATGGTCGGTTCGTTTCCTATACAGGTTCGGTTCCTACGATCTGGTTTTTCCGGTTCCACAACCGCCAAAGGAACCTTCAAACGGTTCGGTTCCACAGTTTACCGGTTCGGTTTCTGCGCTGCACGGTTCGGTTCCATTGCGGTTCGGTTCCTGTTGGTTCCGGTTTCCGGTTCCCGGTTCGGTTCCGCTGTCATCCGGTCCTCCCTAAAATAGCGACACAATGGAGGTGTCGGGAGGAAAAGCAATATAGTTTTTCCTAAAAGGAAGCGTATTTTCGTCGTTGATGGTTTGTGTCGCGTTTTCTTTTCCCCGAATGTTTAGCGAAGAGTTTCCCTTCAACATTGGTATGGGGGTTGGGGTTTGGGGCCCGCGAGCGGTCTTGGCACAACCGGGACCGCTCACGTGGCTGTTTCGCACGTTTGTCTGCACATGTGCTGAATCCCTGCCTTGGAGAAAGGTAGGTGTGTCTCAAGACATAGTATAACAATGTATAACATAGTATAACCCCCAGTTGCATCAATCCACTTAATTCAAAATGACGATGAACCAGTGGGATTTAGAGGCACTCTGCCCTATTCTCTTACAAACCCAGATGCAACAGTTGTGTCATTGTGGAGGTGTCAAGGTGGAGAGGTCAAGGGGTGATTTGCACTTTCCAGGGTGACAAGGCTATGCAGAGGTCTTTTCTATGAACTCAGCAGGCTGGGTGAAGAATCCCGATAATTGTGGGGTTACGCCGCATAGCCCGTCACTTTCAAATAATGTCAAAATTTGACAAAATTTGCCCGCCACGCTATGTTTGTCCGCAGACACAATATGGTCGTCGTATGTCAAGACTTAGGAGTTGCACGGCGCCGGTCTCGAGCGTTTTTCGGATTTTTGTTGTCTCCCCTGAGTTTTTCACAAAAGTGACGAAACACATTTCCAGTTTTTGGATGTTTGAAATAGCTCTTGACTTACTCCCAGTTTTTGCTGTGCATCCTAGAAGACACCTTTTGGACTGGGCACTCCCGACTAAGGATAGCGCCTGAGATCCTGACAACAGACGTGGAAGACAAACGCCTTGTCTTGGAGATCCTGTCGGAGCAGACGGCGGTGGAAGGTAGGTGAAAACCTCTACCATTTCCACCGTGGCACAGGAAAAGCGGTGCCATGATCTGCCATGGGAGTTTGAGAAAAACTGCCAGGATTTCATGTCGAAAAAGTTTGATCGGATGAAGACAATTGGGATCCTTTTTTTTTCGGCTTAGACTGCCAAATCCTTGAAATAACTGTAGAAATTACCGAAGGCCCAAGGCAGAGACTCTCCGCTGCGGGACAGTCAAAGTGGATTGTGCAGGTCATGTTGTGAATGGTCACTTGGGAGGCCTTACTTTGCGGGGGCGCAGGTCCACTTATACTTGGAAAGATTTCACGATGGTCATAGGGATTATGTCCCAACTTCTAGAGTCAATGGATTGGTTAATGGGAAAATTGAAACCGGAAACCCCCTATATTTCATGGGAAAATCCATGGTTTCCGGTTAAGATTTTCCCTTCAACCAATCCCATGATAGAGGGTATGATCATGACTGGGGTGAACTTTGGGCCGTGATGGACCAGCAGAAGGGACCTAAACTGCTAGGTTTGGTGGATCATGTTCAACACCATGACTGTATCCGTGTTTGGAAGCATCTTATATCTTTTGAGGAATACTTTAAGATGCGTAGAAATTAAAGATCTAAATCCCAGGTTTTGGGGTTGAATTTGGACCAAGATTAGGTCGGAGAACACATCTTCCGAATCAAACTCCTGGCGTCCATATTCGAAGTACCGAAAGATTGAAGATTGATGGCCGTCAAGGGAGGGAGCCCAACTGTTGTCTGTTGGATGATGTTGGGAGCAGGATGAGCACAGTGACCGACACTTGATCAGGCTCTACGTTTCCGTTTGTCATTGTCATAGCATGTCACCACAATGCGAATCACTATTGTCCAATCTGAACCAGCGAGCAAAACAAATCCACGCCGCGTGGTTTGGGAAATTGCTCATATATCCTGAAGTACCCTCCCACCCTAGCTGGTTGGTGGTGTGTGCCTTATTCTTGGTGTGTATTTTCAAATAAAAGGAACACAACAGAATTGTATAAACAAAACTGACAAAGAAATATGCACAAACGATAGGGGTGTTTCTGAGAGCATCAATCCATATCAATCCACCTTACTGTTTTCAGTGCTCACCATACAAGGATAGTTTGAATCGGGAGAATCATTGCAGTTTTGCCCAGATGTTTGGTTGAGCCACCGACCAGCCGCACTTACAAAGGGCCATGTCAGCTGGCCCTTTGTGAAATTGTGTAGGAGAAAAATTCTATGCAAGCAGCAGAGACTCGTTGTGCCCTCACAGTCTACACGTTGAAAACATTCCAAGACCATGTGATCTTTGGTTCCGAGTACTGACATAAGATGGTGAACATTCACATAGTCATTGACTGTTTGCAAAATTTGGTTGATTTGAACACCGACTTCTTAAACGAACAAGCATATGTATATTGTATACTCAACCATTGATGCCCACAATACATCTTTGTCCATTCAGTTGCAGATACCATCAATTTGACTTGATACTGTAATTGTATATTATATAAACACACACATATCACATATATATATATATATATATGGTCCCGCCCGGCGGCCAGCAACCCCCCCCAATGCTATGGTCCCCCATACCCCCCCGCATAGAGGGTATCCTGGCCATATATCCTGGCCATATACGACCATCCGTCAAGATCTCCTTTGCTATACATACGTGCCAGCCACGTACTACCTGTCATATGCTATATCAACGCTCTACATGATACCTCCATGCAGNATACATACGTGCCAGCCACGTACTACCTGTCATATGCTATATCAACGCTCTACATGATACCTCCATGCAGGGCTCACTGCCTATATACACCCCCCACCCTTACCACAGGGGGAGCGTGGGGGTAAGCTGCACCCTACATCAATCTATCTACAATGTATTAGTGCCCATGAAGTACTTTTACAGTAGTCATATACTAGCTACTGTCAAGATCTCATATGCTATACATACGTAGACACGTACTATAAATAACTTACAATCTATTTACAACCTATTGCTGCCCATACAGTACCATTATAGTAGCCATGTACTAGCTACTGTCAAGATCTCATATGCCATACATACGTGCNAACTTACAATCTATTTACAACCTATTGCTGCCCATACAGTACCATTATAGTAGCCATGTACTAGCTACTGTCAAGATCTCATATGCCATACATACGTGCTAGCAACATGCTACCTGTACACTATCTACATGATACCTCTNTGTCAAGATCTCATATGCCATACATACGTGCTAGCAACATGCTACCTGTACACTATCTACATGATACCTCTAAAACACCCCACCCATCCCACAGGGGGGGCGTGGAGCATGCTAGCCACATACGTGCTAGTGACACATTATATACCTACTTGTAGCCCCCACCCACCCCACAGGGGGGGCGGGGATAAAGTAGACCCCAGATCCATCATTCACATGCTGCTCCCATACTACCTACTTACTGCCTTACATGCATGTGACACAGCGGGGTGGGGGTAAAGTAGACCCCAGAGCCCAGATCCATCATTCACATGCTGCTCCCATACTACCTACTTACTGCCTTACATGCTAGGGACACACTACCTAGACCCCACCCACCCTATAGGGGTGGCGGGGGGTAAAGTAGACCCTAGATCCATCATTTACATGCTACCCCCATACCCCCATACTACCTACTTACTGCCTTACATGCTAGTGACGCGCTACCTAGCCCCCACCCACCCCACAGACCCTAGATGGATCATTTATATGCAAGCCACATACTACCTATTTACTGCGTTGCATGCATGTGACACACTGTACCTAGCCCCCACCCATCCCACAGGGGGGGCGGGGGTAAAGTAGCCTTCTACATACAGCGGACATGCAGGACCATGACCATTACGCGGGGAGGAGGGGGGGGGTTGCTGGCCTGTACCATATATATACATCGTTGACTATATCTATATCACCCACTTGTTTTGAATTTCTGGGATTTGTTGATCAATTCACATCCAATGTCCCGGCTGAGTTTCTGCCGCCTGAGTGTGCCGGTTGCCCTGAGGGTGCCGACACAAGAAGGCTTGTCACTTCTTTTCTTGGCCTGTACAGCACAACAGACTGGAGAATGAACCATACAATCTTGACAGCAAGGATGATGGCCCGGTGCCCCGCGGCCAGTGGCTTTTTGAAGCCACGCCACTGTGACCATCTTTGCGCCGATGGTCCCTAGTGGCCAGGTATGCAGATACCGAAGATCTCGAGACCCTTTCCCCCAGTAGTAGAAATCGCGCAAAGGAAACCCTGGTCAGAAAATGGGATTTGTCGATTTTTTGGGATGATTGAAGTGTGTATTTAATATTGGGTGGATGGGATTACTTGAGTAGAGCTCCCCATGACTTAAGCTTAAAGCTGGATGGGCGGCCTCTTGGTAGCCCATTTTTGGAGCCAACTTCATTCTCCGCCAGCGGGTTTTGAATCTGGATTGTTCTCTGAGAAGTCTGACAACTGCGGATGGCAGGACCGTCTTCATTTTGTTTCATTTTATCTCCAAAGTCTCCATGATTCCTGAATTTCGCAAAGTTATATTATCAACTATCAATCAGAGACGTCGTGTGAGCCATTCTGAATTGAGACATCCATGAGAGATGTTGACGATCTCCCATGACCTCCCAGTCGTTGTTGAGAAATTCAGGAAGAGAAATGAATGACTTTTTTTGGAGATTCTGCTTTTCCAAGCGCAGGAAATGTATCAGAAAGGGATGAAAAAATGAACGGCTTTGCGGTGATCAGAATCATCAAGCGTTTGAATCCGAGACGGCGAACAAGGGGTTTGTTTTATCTATTGGTGATATGGGTATAGATCAAAATTGAAGCCCTACGAGACCACAGATTTTAGTCTATGTTTAGTATTAACCATCCAATGATTGGGGTACAAAATGGTACAAAATGACTTGACCCCCCATATTGGTGAAGATCTGCCTGCGGATCCAGGATTATATGTACCCATATTGGGGGATTATATGTACCCATATTGGGGGATAGTCATCAATCCCGATGAAAATTGGGGATTTATACACCCGTTATAAGGATTCCCACTAGTCTATGGATGACCATAGCCTGTTCAGCACATGTACCATGACACACAAGAGGATCATCCACCATCCATCCACCCAGCAACTGAAATGAATCCAGGGCGTCCATCCCGAAGGTGAGATGACCAGGGGGGTTTGATATGGTAACTAGTCACAATGAGGTAAACCCCTGCCATAAGAATACCACGACTGGGGATGGTTTATGACACCTATTTATGGTGGATTTTGGGGGTGACCTCCCAAAATGTCACAGTTTGAAAAGCATCACCGGTCCATGGATGGTTTCATACTATAAAGATGACAACGCGAGTCCAAAACCAGGGGATGAGCCTTCAACTTGCCGCATTGCTATGGTTTTGTGGAATTTTTCAGACAAACATACCCACAGAAAAATATTGTGCACCTTACTGTAGACAGAAATAAATAGATGTGGAAAACCCAGCATGTGTAGATCATTTTCCCAGGGTTTCCCCACGGCTTTTCCACATCTATGTAAACGTGTACACTGCTGGAGGCCAATGCGGGCATGATCCATGGAGATCCATCATGATCCTCGAGCTCGATCCATCTTTTTGGCTTCATTATAGTTAAAGTACCCCAAAGACGTTTGAACAGATTCAACTTATTACTCATTTTAGTAGGACTTTACCTTTCTATCTTTTTTTTGGGTTGCTATACACATGTTTCAACATCTCCCTTGCTTTCCAATATTTTTCTCCAATTCTTTTGGGTTTCCACTCTGCTAATCAAACGTTGCCAGCTGGAACATCCACCATCAATAGATCATTGTCCCAAGGGCAAGCCATGAGATGTTCCGTCAATGATCCATTTAACTATCCATTACCCTGTGGCTATTTAACAGTTCGCCATGGAAGCCATGGCCCATTTGTAGATAATAACCATGGTGATTTACCTATTAAAGATGGTGGTTTTCCATGCCAAACTGTTAAATAACCAGAGGGTTAAAAAAAAAAGAAACATCATCATTGTCGGTTCAATTCCCCCTGAAAATCCGGTCCCAAAGGTCTATGATGGGATGTTGTGTCGACTTGGTCATTGTCTTGGCGCAGCACAGCGCTGACCCCAACGTCTCTTGGCTTGTCAAATGCAGACCCGGACGTTGGGGACATTGGGACTGGACCCTTTTTTGGGGGGGTTTTAGGGGGATATTAGGGAGATCATTGGGAAAGTACCATACATATACATATATATATATAATATAATATAATATAATATAATATAATATAATATAATATAATATAATATAATATAATATAATATAATATAATAAAATATAATATAATATAATATAATATAATATAATATAATATAATATAATATAATATAATAAAATATAATATAATATAATATAATATAATATAATATAGTATAATATAATACAATATAATATAATATATATATATATTTGCACACATAAGTCGTTTTTTTCAGGATTTAGCAAGAATCAAATGGAGAGAACTTCGAGAGATCATGAGAGTATTTTTCTTTGGGATTTAACGCACATTAAATGGAGAGATCATGGGTTTAAGAAGGGAGATCTAATACGATACACGTATATATATATATATAGCTACAACGGGCAGTTTTGTGATTTGCGTTTGTCCCGAAATGGGGGAACCTACCCTATGCAATTTGAATAGAGAAAATTATAGTCAACCACTGGATTTGGGGGTACGCTACTGCATTGTAGGATTCTACTCACTTCAATACTCACAACCCCAAGAAAAGCAACTCCTAGACAGTGTCTTCCGGGCCCTATGTTGAAATGTCAACCACCACAGTTTCTCAAATCGATAAGGAGATAAGGGGCTGGATGACTTTCATCCCCATGACTTTCCAACTGTTCAGGAGGCTCAAGCAACAGACAATTGAATTTGCTCTCAGTCTCCCCATTTTTTTCGGACATGATCCCACTGTACCAGCCCCTTTATATCCCACATATCCCTTTCTTGGTACTTGTTGATAGAACAGAAATGGCTTTGCTGGTTACATGTATACATTGTAGAAACCGTCATTGTGCTTGGTGATCTTCAGCTTTTGTTGCCAACATCCATATTCCAAATATCTATAAATATCTCCAAAATCTGCGAATGTGGGGTGCTTCCAAAAGGCGCCACGATCTACCCCCAACTCGTGGCCCAGGTTCTGAATGAATGCTCCGAGGCAGGAATCCACCCAGGTGACCCTGGTGGTGTTAACCTGGCCCTTGGTTTCTGGCCGCCGTGCTGGAAATGACCAAGTTATCCAGGGCCAGAAACACTGATGTTATGATAAGAATATCAGAGTATTGCAATTCTTATCATAAACATGAAACTTAAACCTCACCCATTCATTGCCTGGACGTTCTTTTTTTGCAAGTGGGCTAGGGGTGAATGAACCATGAACCAACTGTAAATGTCTACACATGGAGAATATGAACGATGAACTAAACTTAAATGGATATCACATTTGATACCCTCCAGTAATCAAACATGGCAACGGAAAATCCACCATGCAGTGCGAAGATTTTCCCATCAAGAGCTCCATTGAGTTCGGGGATTTCCATTGTCACGTTTGATTACCGGAGGATAGCACCAGCAAAAAGAAGAGATTGCCGCAGAGCATTCAGAACGAGTCTCTCCAGATATCAACGGGAGAATCAAGCTCCATCTTTTGCAGGTCACAGGGCCCTCAGGGGTGTGTCTGAAAATATGGGATATACCCAATTGATGGCTATTTTGATGTGGAACATGAGGATAAAGTAATATAAGGATCACATTTTGGGGTACCATGCTTTCAGACACACCCAGGGATGATTTCCGCGAAGATCCTTCAAATTTCCCCCGAAACTTGGATGGTTCCTAAGTCGTCCATATCACCATCCAATATCAATGCACATTAGAGGATGCAAATGGCATTTTGTCATGTGATTATTACCCTCTGATAAGCTAACATAACTATTGAAAATCCCCACTTTTAATGGGTAAATCAACTATAAATGGCCATTTTCAATCGCTATGTTACATTACCAGAGGGTATACGAATATGACAACCATTCCCCAGCTCATTGTTCCTTTTTACCATCACTTCGTCCCGGCACATCTTCCATACCATCCTGTCTGGGTGAAGTGTAGAGATTTAAGAACGCTTTTTTTCTTTTTTTACCATACAGTATGGCGTAGATATGGGTACCCTCTGGTAATTCAACAGTTTGCTATGCACTAATATATAGGTAGATCATCGAACCAAATTGGGCATTTTGATAGCTAACTGTTGAACTACCAGAGGGGAACCATCTTAGAAAGGGCTTGAATTATAAGACATGATCTGAATCTAAGTAATGTATTCATTATAATCCTAGATGATGGTTTATTTCCAAGTTCAATGCTTTAATTCACCCAGATACAAACATATGGTAATGGAATTGGCCACCAAACAAAGGGCTTTTACCAAGTCATCACGCAATCCAGAAAAAAGATCCCATCTGTTCAGTCCCTGAAAATCTCCCTATGGTTGCTCATTGTTGCTCATATCCCAAATTGTATCCCCATTTTTAGTTGTTTGTTCACATCCCTTTTTTCCCATTACATGCCATTCTGAAATATCTCACTTTTTCGATTGAATGTACCCTCTGGTAAATTAACATAGACCCTGGCAGTCATCGGGATTGGAAGACTAGTTTCCTCTAAAAATAGCTATTCTCGGGGTCGAACTGTTAATATACCAGAGGGTATAGCATCATTAATCCCTATGGATCACCATAAAATCCCATTAAAATCCCATTAAATCATCATTTTCCTATGGTTTTCCTATGGTTTTGATTGAATGTAACTGCTTAATCCCGATTGTTGACGGTTAACTTTAATCCCCACGATCCACACTACGATTCCCATGAAATCCATTGACGTTCCATGAAATCCAGCAACAGCCTATCAACATTGGATTGGTTTAAGGGAAAATTTACAGGAAACCATGGTTTTTACCATCAAATATAGAGGTTTCCTGTAAATTTCCCTTAAACCAATCCAGTGATATCAACAATCCAGCCAATCCGATCAACAGTCCATTAAAAAAAATCCTCAAATGATCGCATGAAATGCAAGTCTCAAGTCTGATTCCATTTTTAAAAAGTCAACGTGTCCACACAATTTTCCTCATAACTTGCCAGAAGGCGGGGCCCCCCCAGTTACAAGCTGGTTTATAACCACCATGAACTAGTTCGATATGTGTACCACAAAGCCAAACATGAATTTGGAGTTATGTTCAACCATTCAGCTAGCTAAATCCCATCAAATTCCATTCACCATGAAGTCGACTTAGCAAATCCCTTTGGGCCCACAATTTTTTGTGGTTAAACCCTAGTTGTTGGAGTTCTAGCCAACTAAACCATAGTCTTCCTACTTCAATAAATTATAATCCATAATCCAACGAGGCCATAGTCTTCCATAAGACCTGCCAATTGTCAATGGATTGCTTAATTGGACAATTTACAGGAAACCCCTATATTTCATCGAAAAATCCATGGTTTCCTGTAGATTTCCCTTTAAACCAATCCCATGAAATTGATACCTTTCTGGTCCCTTCGGCAGGTCTTGGACCACCTGCATCTGCAGGGCGACCAGGTCCGCCACGCTCTGGAAGCCGCCCTGGCGGGCGGCCTGGGGGCGGGCGAACGCCTGCTGTCGGCGGCGCGGGTGAATAACTTCCAGGCACCGACAGGGGCACCGGGGCACCACCGGGCTGGGGTGATTTGGGTGATTTTTTGTGGGGCCTTGGGATGCGGATGATGTGTTTTCTTTTTTTTTTTACTGATGGCATGGCAATTTCGATTTTTGTGGATCGTTCAATCATGTTTCATCCAGGATATGATGAAGATCCACTGGGTACTTTGCCAAGAAAGATGTGGCTATAGCCAGCAAACATGGTGTAAGTTTGCCAGCATCTTTTTTTCCCATGTTTTTCTCAAACATAGGATACAGTAGCCGTAAACCCTCTTTGTCTTTGTAATCATTTTCTCTATTTGGATATGTAGATATGGCACAAGTTGAGGCTAGACTAATCCAATTCAGGGGCATTCCCGGAACTGGGAAGATCTGAAATACTGTGGATGCGAAATCCTGCACCAGTTGGGATGCCTGTTGGGATTCCCTTGAAACACCGGGACTACAATGGGATTATAACTCGATTTTGCCCATCTATCAAATGGTGCAGGATTTCGCAATCATCCACAGTATCTTTGGTCAATAGCTGAGTTTTTCATTGAAACTAAAGTTTTTGATCTCAGATTTTGGGTTAAACATGGACCAAGTGAACATGCCGTGCCTATGCCGTGCTCATGCGGCCTGTTTGGGTTTCGAGGTGGTCAAGGCGGAGTTGGATGTTGGAGCACAAGTGAACAGCAACTTCGACGAAGAGATGTGGGTGGCAACCAGGTAAATCGGTTGAGTAGGTTGCAACCTGTTTTTTTCAATGATGACATATTAGCCTGGCCAACTCAAAGAGATTTTTCCCTTGGCGGTTGGTATTTCTATTGTAGTATCCCAAGGTTGGCCATGTCGTTTGGTCAAAAAGTTCAGCCTTTGGACAAACCTTTTGAGTTGCGCGGATCACTGACATTTTTTTGAAGGTTGCCGGAGGCTGATTTGGGGTGTTTCTTGGATTAGCTGTAGAGACGGAGACATCTTCGTTGAGACATACATGGGGTTTCTTAAAATGGGGGCTCCCCAAAATGAAGGGTTTACAATGGAAAATCCAATTCAAATGCATGATTTCGGGGTACCCCGGATTTTAGGAAACCTCCAAATGACATGACGATAGTAGCATAATCCGAAGAACAGGCATATCACTTCCTACTTGAAATAATAAGGACACAAAGTACAGTATCAAGATTTGAATATATCCAGCAATGCATGTGTACGGGTCAACATTACACTTGAGACTTGGGTGGATAAACATTCCAGCAATCCAAAACACGTTTACAATTCTTGCAGGGTGGGTGTTGAGCCACGCACCCCGGGCAAACGATTTGAGACATCCCTCGCTGGCACCCATTTTGATTGGCTGTATTCCAATCTTGCGTCTCTCAGCAAAACACTGTTAGCAAATACTTTGAGCCATTCCGGAAAGACCAAAACCCACTGTGTCCCAAGGTCTTGAATTTTGACCCTTTGATATCAGGTTTCAATCGCTTAAATCCAGAATCCAGATACTTATTTCGGAGCTCCAAAATCCATACATTTAGTGCTCAACTCTAGGTGATTTTCGGTGACAGATCCCCCTGTAATTTTTCGAGGCCAGACCACAGAACAGCTCTTCACGTCGTTGATCTTCGCTGCAGCTCACTGCAATTACCAGGTGAGACTCAGAGCAGATCGCTCAGATGGCCCTCCCTACTAATTTGATGATGATGATGATGATGATGATGATGATGATGATGATGATGATGATTTAATTTTACTTTCCCACTTTTTTCCTCAGATAAATATGTAGGAAACACTCTATAAATCTTGGTGAACTATGACAAGCTCATTGGTCGACCTCACCTTACGAGGGTCTACCGGGCCTACTGCGGGCGAAGTGTAACGACCTCATCATGGCGTGATGACGTAAATAATGGTTTTCGGAAAGGGACCCATGGCAAAATCACATCATTTCAGGTTGGTGAATTGCAAGAATTCGATTCAAGCCAGATAAATGATGAGAAATCGTTTTCTCCAAAAATAATGCATATCAACCACTATCAGCAAATGATTTGAAGAGAGGTTTGGTGCCCAAAAGACCTATATATAATTGACTTTACAGCCTACGCGTTTTGGATGCGTTGACACCTTGGAGAAAATTGGCCGTTATTGCAGGGTGCCACGCTGCTCATCGGACGCAAAGCAAATGTGCACCTGACCGATCTGACAGGTGCACAGCTGGGGGGGCTAGGTGGATAACGACCTCCTGTATTATCTATCATCCAGTCATCTATTACAGTGGATACGACCTCGTGTAATGTGTTATTCAATATCATCAACTATCCAGTGGTTATATCTATATTCTCTATTCGCCATGGGGAGCCAAGGGGCAATGACTTGAGTTTCCACCTCATGATAGGCAATAAATGGATCCCATTCTCCCATGCCATGGTTGAGTGAAACATTTTCCTATATAACTCATCCATTCCCCCTCAAGACTAAACAACCAGACACTGTGATTTGGTATTGGAACGGTTCATGCATAGGGTCCTACAAAGTTTGGTTAGGTTCATTACTGGGGGAATGGGATTCATGACCTATTGTGAAAGAACTGGGGAGTGCTCGGGACTGCCATGCAAATGGGATTCACATCAAAGTAGGGATGTCTTTGATGAAGATGGTGGCTTCAAGAGCTGGGTTGTAACCATCAACCCTAAGGTAAATTTACGGCTTGCTGTGGAACATCATCATTTTCAATCGGCAAACTTTCCGAACTCAGTGGGCCATTTCCCATAGGTATCTTCGTTTACTGGAGGGTTAACTGACCCATTTGCCCGAGCCTTGCAACCGATGCCCCAAGAAGCAACAATCAACTCACCAAATTCATGCGATTGTGCCAAGTTAATGGCTATTTTCCAGAACTGCTACAGCCCTGAACAAGATGTGGAAAAGGTCGCGATTTGAGGCTTAGATTTTCGCCAAATTCTGCATCTTTTTTTGAGGACTACCGGCTAGATCTCGTCATTTTTCAGCGCCGGGTTGGGTCTCTTTTTCCAGGATGGTCGGCCCTGCACTATGCCGTGCAGTCCGGAAGTTTGGAGATGGCTCTTTGGATGCCGTGTGTTTGGGATGTTTGATGGGGCAAAACCCACCAAAAGGGTTGATTTGATGCTGAAAAATGATGATAACCCATGGGACATGTCTTTTTTTTATGTCTGATGGAATTGAATGGGATAATTGTTGTTTTGATGGGATTAAGTGGTTTTTGATGGGATGTGGGTCGCTCTTTCATGGGATTTCATGGGAATTGTAGTGTGAACAATGGGGATGAACATGGATTTACCATGAACACTTGGGATTTGCCACCTGCAATACCTCGCCTCTATTCAATATTTTGAAACAATGGGATCAAAAGGATGTTAGTCAATCATTCTATGATTACAGGTACGCTATATTACCAACATTTACCAACAATATGGGGTGTCAATTGAAGTGTCTAAGAAAGGGCTTACATTTCTCCCCCCTTATCATCTTGGCTGAGTCGGCGCAGTTGGAGTCCCATGCATTTTCACTGCTCAAATGGGTATCCTTTGTGCTTTCTTTCCACCATTTTCGTGGGCCAAGAGTCTCATTTTCCATCATTTTCCATCAAGTTCTAAGGCATTCTCAACCATTTCCCATGACTTTCCAACGTTTGTGATTTCTGGTAGCAGATTTCCCCCAATGGTTTCCACAAGTTGCTGAGGTTTCCATGCTCTCAGCGGCCAAAGCGAACTTGGCCCGAAGCTAAGGGAAATGCCTCTGGACATTTCACCATTCTGGTTGCAAAATCCCAATTTTCCACGGAGAAATATGATGAACTATGGTATAATCATCCAGTTTCATGGGTGATTATCCAGCAAGCCAGGTGAAATTATTGGAGAGTGGAACTAAGCCCAGGGGATAAAGATGACCACAACTTGGAGACTAATAATTGAAATGGTGCAAATGTGTAGACATAGAGACACCTAAATACTTGATTGTAGATAGCCTATAGAGAATTATTGATGATCATAGATGATACATTGACATATAAATGATGGTTGCACCAGCTATACCTCATTCAACTATGCTTCTATCCCCATTTATAGATTAATAGAATGTCTTTTCAAGGAACAACTACAGGGACCCGTTTCTTGTCCTCTTACCACGAATACAAGGTAAGATCAAATGGATTGGAACCCTTTATATAGAATTTTCCTTCAGCCAGTTCTGGGATGAAGAATACCTTGAGATGGGATAGGGCAGGGTATTTTTAAATGATGATACCCCCTCTAAATATACTATCGACGGTAGGCACAGAATTTCCTCTTGGGGAGCTTCCCCAAAAGTCAAATTGACTTGACTAATGGGCAAGTTCCAAACCATTGGGATTGGGGGCACCGTATTTGCAGACAACTGAATATGGGTCAAAGGCAAGACCATTCACCCTCAGTAGTCAAACGTGGCTGGCTGGAAAATCCCCGAACTTAATGGAGGGTTGAATGGGAACATTATCGAAAAACAGAGTGGATTTATCCTTTTTCTGGAGGGTATGCTAAGTATCAACGATTGGGCTTCCAATTTAAACCCCTTTCTGATCCGGATGATTCGAATCATTTTCGGAGCAGGGGAGGTTACTTAACCTGGTAAACGCAATCATAAACCATCCCATTATCAAACAAAAATGGGAGTCATAATAAGCATCATCCCATTGCAAGGGGTATACCCAACTATAAACCCCAATTGAGGATGGTTTACTATTGGGTTTACCACATTGATTTGGTGGTCTCGTAAATCAACTTTGGAACTTTTTTTGGGCAACTTCAGCCGGCCAACCCCCAGTGCTCCAAATTTTCGAAGATGGGCCAGGCCCAAAAAAGCACCCCAATTGCAGTCTCTTAGGTGTTTGGAGCAATAGACAATCCAACTGAAGTAGTGGTAATGAATCCCTTTTCTGATCTTTTGGGCATCGTTTAGGGAGTAACTGTAGATTGGTTTGCAAATTGTTATATATGATTAATTCTTGAGTACTTTAAGGGAGATCCCCTTCCATTCTCCCGTTTCTATTGTGGGACCTGAAAGTTGCTGACCCTGAGACTTGCCAAAAACAGGTGAAGCGTCTTTCCCGGAATCGGATTGAGGGGAAACTCACAGGACCCCCCCCATTCAATGACATGCATTGGATGATACGCATGGGCAACATATATATATATATATAATATAGTATAATATAGTACAATCTAATCTAATATGATATGATATAACAGAATACAATATACTATAATACAATACAATATAATATGATATAATGAAACATAATATAATATAATATAATACAATATTTATAGTAAAATATAGTATAATATAATATAAAACAATATGATATGATATAATATAATATAATCTAATCTGATATGATATGATATAATATAATATTATATAATATACAGTACTATAATCTAGTATAATATAGCATAGTATAGTATAGTATAGTATAATATATATTGGCCCCCCAAATCAATCCATAAAGAACCATATTCGTTTGTGAAGATCAAACTTATATATACTGTGTGTGTGCCTGCTTCTCACCAAGTCATGTTATTTTTCCATATTTTCCAGAAGTGCTATCCCACGCATCGTTGCTGTCACATTGTGAGACAAGAGCGGCATCAACACCGGCACCATTTTTATGGATAGGTTGAAGTTTGATTGAGTACATGTCTACTGCTCTCCGGTTCTGCTTTCTCCGTGCATGGCATGACATGTCGCACACTCCGTGCAGAAACTCCAAGACCGCTGCCTAGGTTTTCATTTCCACATGCACCGTTTGACACAGACTCAGAGCTTCAAGCAACATTCCACTAAAGCTGCCACTTTGCCAGCGAACCGAGCTAGCAAAATGAATGTTTCTGCGTGGTACCTGCATTAAAGCATGACTGTTTTGCAATAATAAGGTTGTTGTGGAACGCGTGCCAGGGACCGCTCATCATGTGCAAGCCCTGCGCACAGCCCTTGCAGCCAATGGACATGCTATGCGCCGAGCACAAGCACATGACAACGCGCGCCGAGCAGCGGGAGGCTTGACGCCCAGCAAGGTGAGAACAGTGCTTGCCATTTAATGGGACTTGCCTTTGACCTTAGAGGTCGCACGGCGCCTTTCAAAGCTGCAGCCACAACAGCCTGGGCACCCAGGTCAGGCTCTCATTTCCAAGTTGCTTCAAGCTGGGCGAGAAAAAACATTGTGGCTGAACTTGGACGAAACCACGGTGCCAATGAACCCACCATCACCAGTCGGTTGCATTGTAGCTGCTGAGCATTGGCAAGGATATCCTGCACGAGCGCATGTGAAAGTGCAACATCGCACCCGTCGCATCGCATTATTTGCAGTGAGAGCCGCATCCAGCCGCATCTACCTCATTTTTTGCTTGTCACCCAGAAGGCCGTCTCAGCGAAAATCGACAAGGCCTATGAGGCCCTGCCAGCAACACAACTGAAGGTGCTGCATCAGGACTCGGCATGGATGACCGCCGACTGACAGGAGACCATTCTACGGGCATTGCAGGCGGCTCTAGAGTCATTCCTGGTGCATTTCACCCCCGTCCTTTTGTTAGATTGCGCCATGAGCAATTTAACAAAAAGTGTCATGGCCACGGCGCTGGCATGCGGCATACAGCTCCTCTACTTGCCATGTGGCGCTTCAAGCGTTCTGCAACCGCTCGATTGATTTGCATACAGCAGTTTCAAGGCTTGGGCGCGCAGAAGCTTTCAGAACAAAAGAGAAGACGCTGGAAGCGAACCAGTCCCAGCACTCGCCTGGTTGTGGCACCTTAGCCAAGGTCCCCGTTTTTTTCGACCCACAAATGGGACGCAGTTTTCCGATGTGTGGGTGTCCATGAAGATGTGTGTGATTTACCCTTGGCGCAGCTCATGGAGAATCCAGCTTACCTGCCAGTGCCGGCCAAGCCGACGCCGGCAGAACTCAGTGTGATTTGGCCGCAGCGACGGCGAATGCAATATGCTTTTATAACCTTTTGTTTCCACCTTGGCCTGTGGATGGCAAGAAATCCTTGCTCTTGGCGGCTAAATTTGTTCAGGTGCCAGGTGCCCCCGGAAGTGTGCCCCCGCAGAAAAAACCATGCAGCATTACTAGGGCTCACCACGAGGCAGGTATCTAGGCCTTTTCACGGTCCTAAACAGTGGGCCACACTGTTGCAATCTTGAAACCGTGTCAGATGCCACAAGTCCATCGCAGCGGTTACCGTTGCTCAAGCTGGGTTTTGGACTTTGGGTTTCCGTATCTCAAAGCTGCTTCAAACAGTAAGTCGCAGCTGCTTCAAACAGAAAGGCACCGCATGGCAGACAGTGCCGCGCATGGCAGCGCAGCAGATGCAGCAATCAGTGGTGCAGTGGCTGCTGCTAGAGAGCCGCCGCAAGACCACTTACCAGCTTTGTGGGCAGCCCAAAAGGCTTTGAAACGTGCAGCCCAGGATATCAAGAATGAGGCCGGTGGCGTATGCATGTTTCCAGAACAAACACAGAACCACGGCAATGCCCTTTTGAAAGAACCTCTGACAGAAAGAGTGCACCCCCATTTAGGTTAGTTAATTCTCCCGTAGCACCATCCAGTCCCTGTTTCTATTCTCATGTGTGGCCCGGCTGCTGCACAGCTGAGTGCTCTGAACCTCTGGTGTTGCAGGGCTTGTTTTGTTAGGCAGTCGGATGGTGCCTGGTCCGACATGTGTCGAGGGACGGGAGCGGTAGAGAAGACTGATGGACATGGAAGAACGGATTGGGGACCACTAGTGCATGGTCGCAGCACACGGCTGGAGACCAGTAGTATGATGCATGATGCAGTTGTTGTGATTTTTTCTAATTGTTTCCTCTAGTTTGGGCACGTTCTGCCAGAAATGGCGATTTTACCACAGTTTCTCTTCGGTTTTCGAAAAAAATCGCTATTTTACCACAATGCTAGCCTTCCTGAGAATCCGTTTTTGGAGAAATTAATTCTAGTTCCAAAATCGCTTCTCAGGAACGCCCTCAATTACTCTGGTGTTAACGTTCAAGGGCTTCCTGGCCGTTCCTGACGTCATGTTTGTGCAGGTCAGATTTGTTCTACTAGTGGTTCGTGGCTCATTCCTGGTACTTCTTTTGCTTCCGTTCCCAAGGCTTCTATAGATTTCAGGGGCCTCACAGGCGGCCAACCATTTTGGCTGTGGTACGCCGATGGCTTAGTGGAAAGCATACTGTGCCACAGGACACGCCTGCCTTACGTTCGCTTCTTCGGACGCAGGTCAGGGATCAATGGGGCAAAGCTGAGATGCGGCTGAAAGGGTTGACTGGTTACTCGGCCCGTGCGAAGCTGCACAAGGAGTGGACTGAGGTACCCACTTCTGTGAAAATTTTGTGTTCCCTTTGTTCGGGGTCTTGTTGCGCATCTAGGGTCTTGAAGTTTAGCATGCATTCTGCTGCTATTTTGCAGTTTGTTGTCATACCTTTGTCCCGCTGTAGGCGGTGATGCTGCCATGACATGGCGTTGGGGCATGCATTCTGCTGCTATTTGCAGCTTGTTGTCATAGTCATAGTCCAAGTACAATGCATGTTGGGTATGCAAGTGCATTCTCGTTTCGCTGCTGCAACTGCCACTGTGGAGCAGGAGTGGCGAAGTCAGATTGCAACCGAAACGCCTTTGGAGCCAGGTGCTGAGAGCCCACTGGGCCCTTCTTACCGAGGATGTGGCGATGTTCCGCTATTTGGGCAAGTGGTCCCTTGTTGAGGACGCAACTCCTGCCCACCCATTGCCTGCCACTGAGGCACTTTGCCTTCACCTCCAAGAATGCCCTCTAACTCCAGTTGTGGCAAGAGTTTTTGAACTTTTCCAGTTGGTGCAAAAGAAGTATTGCTTGGACCGCTGGACTGTTACGCTGGAGCTGCATGTGAAGCGACCAGGGGGACAGGCATTCCTTCTGTCCACATTCATGCGATGTTTGACACGAGCCGCGCTGTGACCATGCTTGCGTCAGATTTGACCTTCAAGACTTCTTCCCCCTTCACTTCTGTGGATGCACCGTGTGCAAGGGGGCGGCGCAATCTCCGTGCCTTGGACCAAGGCCATTACTATCTCCAATGTCGAAAGCTGGGAGGCATTCGTATGGAAGCAAACTATCGGACAGCTCTTTCTGATCACTCCAGAGCGGGCAACCAATTTTTGGCAAACAGGAAAGGTGTCGCGGGACACCACAACCCGAGAATATATCCGGGCAAAAAAGCATGTGAAAGCCTACTTGGATAACGCGGACTTCCACTCCAAATGTGAGACCAGCTTGGCCCTGGCTGACAAGAAGGCGGCGGCCGAACGAGCCTTGGCGCCCTTGCGAATTTGAGGAGGTGCGCTTCATACGAAAGTTCTTGGTCCTGACCGGACCCTCGTGTCTCAATTGCAAAGGGCGTGTATGCCTGCAGCTTGTCTCCCCCGGGAACAGCCTTGATAGTTGATTGTGGCTCAGCTGATCAACCTGATTTACGAGAGTTCGATCCCTTGCGTCACCATGCAGACGATCGTATTTGATGAATGTGCTGCGGGCCTTGTTGCAAACAACCGGAATGTCTTTCAGGGCACCACCCAGGATGTATCACCTGGGCATTGTGCCGCGAACATTCATGCGTACAAGGTCTGGTTGTATGGAGTGAAAATGGTTGTGACCACGAATCAGTGGTATGAAGATGTTGCCCACTTGCATCCCTCGGACCAGGCATGGCTCGAGCACAATTCGATTGTGGTGGTTTGCACAGAGAAGCTGCACGAGGAGTAGATCTTTCCATTCCTGTGTTGTTGCTTCCACAGGTTGCTCGCGCAACTTGTTCCAAGGCGCTCCAGGATCCAGCCTGCTGTGTGCAGGGGTGCTGTTGTCAGAAGCTTTGACTCATGAAAGCTGTTTAATTTGCTATTCTTGTTGGAAGCATGGGCCTCGGAGCGCACAGTGCAAAAGGGTTTCATAGTTTAATTTGGCAAATGCGACCCTTCGCAAGAAAAGACGGATGCTGTGAACACCTTCGGTGCTGCATCGGGATCTGCATTCTGTCCCAGCATGCTGCGTCGGTAGGGTGTGATTTCACCCAGGGGTGCATGAACAGATAAGACGCTGAAATTTGTTTTTTTTGGCGTCCGCGTTTGTGCGGCCGTGTTACCTCACCACTTGTTTTGCAATCCGGGGAATAGGCACATCAGGAGACGATGTAAGAGGTAGAAGTTTGTTTGGGTTTCCCTTGCTACATCTCAATGGTCTGGGCATGTCTGTTTTCCATTCCGTCTTTGCAGTGCCTCCGTGCCTGAGGTGCACCGTGGCTCTGCAGCTGCAACGACGTCGAAAATAAATACGCGCGAAGTCGGTGCAGAAAAAGGCCGTGATCTAGAGGAATTGCTGCTTCAGGGCGATGGCCCCTTCATGTATATAGCGTAGTGTTTTGGCGCAACGCAGTGCGCCCTAGTTACAACTTGGTTTACAACCCCCATGAACACTATCGATGGATCTACCATAAACCATAGAAATCGCCCACTGAAGTAAACCAACCTAGCTATCGTTCCAGGCGGCCCTACCTTAAAGGGGCGTTAAATCCCATTACATCTCACATTGAATCCTATTGCATACTCATTTTATAAATCCCATTTAATTCCCATCACATGCCTATTAAACCCATTCAACCCACCCTTGAATCCCCGAAAAATCTCCATAAAATGATTTTAAACCCCTCTGAACCCCCATTCAATTCCCATGAACTCACCATTCAGCAGTCGTCCCAGGCCCAGCCAACCTTTGATGGTACAACCACTATGCACCTGGCTGTCATCCTGGCTATTTGTTAATCTTGGCGCCATCAGGGGTGGGTTGCTACAGGTGATTTCTATTTCGTCATGGGAAATGCACCATGTGGAGAATCTATACGGAATATATTTTTGTTTTTTAAGGGTTCCTCAAGCCTCAAACTAATCCAAGCAGGGGTGGCTTTGAAACAACACAGAAACGCAAGAGTTTCGATATCAAAGACCCCACAAAAGTAGAACTATAGGTGAATGCCTACTGAACTAGTGATCATTGTAACATCATATAACATCATGTTCTGCACATTTTTAGGTTTGCGTTAATCGACGAAGTCGATTATGCCAAATCAACGGTTGTGGGGTCTCCACAGTTTGCCGTTTTCAGGACGTGAAACCATCCCCAAACTTTCCAACAGTTGCATCCCACTTTTGGTCACTGCTGACCCATTATGCCTAGAACGATGCCCAAAAGTTGCTGTTGGGTAATGATAGATAGGTGACACCGTTTACGTATCACTAACCCACAGGAATTTGGTTTGTTTGATGGGGTCATACCACGTTTTGGTTTGGGTTTGTCTCAGAATTTAGTATCCCCAATTCCAGTATATTATGATCATATTAACTATTAACATTCCCGCAAACTAGGGTATTCGTATTATTGGCTCTATGTATACATGTACATGCAATATAGATATACAGAATTATACAGATACATTCTAGACAATATAGATACAGATACATTCCACTAACAATACCCTTACAAAACACAGGGTCCTATAACCGCCTTTTTGTTGATGAAATTGACGGTTTTTCTAGTGCCAGGCCAAGACCGGACTGGGTGCGATGGTCTCTCGGCGATGAAAAACTGGGGAACTTTCCGGGTGTCCAAATGGGTTTGTGTCCAAGTGGGTTTGTACTTCAGAAGAACGCCAATTATAGCCCAGGTTAATCTTTACACGTGTATATATATATATATACATATATACACATACGGTATAGATATTACAATTAATGTATAATCCCATCCCCCTAACATTAAAGACCACCTAAATGGTCCCAAACATGTTTAAATCTTCTATTAAACCATGTTTTTTTGGGGGGGTGTTTAATATTAGGGCGATGGGATGATACTCAATAGGGTCGATAAGCCAAGGCACAGTGGGATATAATAAGAGGAAATAGCCAACCATATAATTTGGGTTTGTCTGAAAATGGTTTGCGTAACACGAAAATTTACATAGAACATTGTGAAAATCACAATGAAGCATCAAATTTTGGGTTGCATGCATTATTTTCAGATAAACCCACATGTCTCATGGCCAAAACTGGGGTTACAACAAACCATTTTGTTGAGATATCAATGGTCAACATTTTCTGGGATATAACAAACTTACACAAAGCAGTAATGCGATATGTGCAATTCTTTAAATGGGGGACCCCATCTTAGGGGTTGGTCATACCATGTCATACCCTCCTTAATAAAGTCTGTAGCTCGAAAAAGATGGAACCTCTAGTCATGGTTTCCAAATGATGAAACCCAGTGGGAAACCCCCATTGAATAAAATAACCAAGAAGACAAGATCGATCCTTGTCCCCCGCTTTAGGAACCACCCATTTCTTTGGATGCGGGTATATGTTGCTCAAACACTGGGTGCCAAATCTCAATACGCTTCATTCTTATTTGGAACGCTGCACCCCAACAGAGCAAACTGCAACATTCTTGAACCAGGTTCTTGAGATGGGATTGGTGGCAATTGGTGGTGGATGACATCCGTGTTTTTCTTAGTTTGCATCCCCACTACCCTCCGCAATCAAACATGGCAATCGAAAATTCCCCATTTGATTTTCCCGATAAACACCTGCATTGAGTTCTGCGATTTCCCAGCTAGCCACGATTGAGGTAAGCCTCTCCACATATTTTGTATCTCCCATTTGCAACCAACATGCTCCAGACTTCCCTGCCCTTACTTCCCTGCCTACACTGGGACTGTTGGGATAATTTTCCGTGTGTTAAACCTACCCAACATAAACCCAATGGATACAGGACACATGGCAATGGACAATCCCCAACAAAATAGTGGTTTGTAGTTGGGAAAAAAACATGGAAACAAATGGGGGATTCTCCAGCTAGCCATGTTGGATGACAGCGGAAGGTAAAGCCACTGGGTAAAAGAAACACCAGCAAATGGTAGAAATGGCAGATATCCAGAATCCACAAACATATGATCAAAACCCATGCTCTTGAGAACATGGAGCAGAAAAGGGCTTGTCTCAAACTTGGGAACCCCAAATCCCACCATGTACACAATCAAAATCACATCCCCATGAGCAACAGCTTCTTTTTCAAGGGCACCACAGTCCCAGGTTCAGCTTCTCTATGCCGGCAAGTTTGGAGCCAAGAGACTGGTGAAAGGTAGATATGGGGCTTTCCATAAATGGGGGAGAAGCTAAAATGGATGGTTTATAAGGGAAATTCCTACTATGAATAGATGATTTAGGGGTACCCATATTTATGGAAAGCCCCATATGGTGAAGATTGGAGACTTTGGAGGCTGCAAACAAGGAGATAATGAGATTCCCCGCAAACAAGTGAGGTTAGTATTTACGATTAGACAATGTTTCACCTGTTTTTATCTCCAGAGTTAGGTCTAGGGAACATGTTCTCGGACCCTCGGATGCCTTGGGAACCACCAACCATCCCAGAATTAATTCAAAACACACACACTGGTAGGTTCAACATAGCTATGAACAAATACCATCTTTGATAGGTAAATCATCGAACTAAATGGGGCATGGCTTCCAGAGCGAACTATCATATATCCTGTTATATCCCTTTATTTATATTCCATTCTATAACTCCCAATGAATGCCAATAAATCCCAATGAATCCCAATAAATCTCAATGAATTCCAAATCTCCATGAATCTCAATAAATCCCATTAAATCCCTATGTATTAAGTAACCGGAGGGTAGTCTTAAACACACCCGGAACAGTGTCGTCACGTCGCAGGGTCGAGCTGAACAGCCTCAACGCCAAGGGCGTTGCACCAACGCAGGAGGCCGCCAGGCAGGACGTGGTGCGTGGGGCTCCACCAGGCAGTAGAAATTGGATTTTTTTAACCAGAAAATGCAGGGAAGATCTGGATAGTGATGATCTGGGAAAAACCAACCAGAAAATACCAGGCATATATCATAGGGATGAATTGGGATATGAATGATGGAAAGTGATGGAAAGCAGCCGAAACTGCCCTTGTTTTTGAACTTCTGGATGGACTACCCTCCAAGAAAACCCCGTACAAGCAGGTTTCACCCCAGTTGGAAAGTGGAAAGAAACTACACCCAGCTGGTAGTTTGGAAGATTAGTTATTACTCAAAGGGTAGACCACTGATGAAAATGGCTTGGCTTCAAAACTTCTCTGCCAAACTTTGTAGGATTCGACCAGTTCTACCCAAACAAGAAAAAACGTCGAGCAAAAAACGATAGAATGTTCAAGCTTAGGCATTCCTCATCTACCATGCCCCCATGAAAATGGGAACCGACCATTGCAGGTGGGGCTGTGCCGAATCTCTTCAGGCCTGGGAACGTTTTCGGGGCGTCGCTTTGGGGAAGGTTTTTGGTGCAAGATGGGCTTTGGATATCTTAGAGCCATTGTTGGCTTCCCAGATATTTTTCTAACCCATGGCCAGGTAGAGTAAATGATTAGTAAAATATAAATGGTACCTGATAATTTATACTGATGTAAATTACATTACAACCATATTTTTCCAAGATATTGACACCTAAATGATAGTAAATGTCTAGTGTTTATGTGTCAAAATATGGTTCTGGAAGATGAATTTGCTGACGTACCTTGACATTCTGAGCACCGGCCGTTTTCCGGCCAGGTGCTGTTGGCGTATCGCGCCAATCCGCGAGTGTTTGGGAGCCAAGACTGCCTCATGGGGGCCTGTCATGTCACTTGTACGATTTACCAGATTTGATAAGTACAAGCAATGACTTTCGCAATGGATTTAACATGATTTAACTACAGCTCATGGCATTTGGTTTGATTTGGGAATCCTTTGATTTAACTTTGTGGATTCAACATATATAATGTTTCAAGAGTTACTGGGACTGAGGTGACCCATAAGTATCGCATGTTATATGGCTGTTGCAAGTCAACATGCGCATGTTGCTATGGCGACACACACGGTCTCCAGTGGTGTTTGATCCAAAAGGTGATGGGGTTCACCGATTTGGGAGCGAGGGCAATAGGATCCAAACAACAGGCCGTCTGTCTCGGATCAACATTTGTGCATGTTTACTCCCAGCAGAGGGTGAGAGATCCACATTTGAGCTTCGCTGCAGGGTGATTTTCATGCGTTATATAATATAACTTCATATTCTTTGTAAAAGTCCATTGTTTTGTTGGGTAAAAGTTTCGATGCTTGAGTGGTAAAACTCAAAAGTTCATGCGTAACATTGCCATTTTTGTGTTTTTCTTGGCATTTAAAGATGTTTAACTCCAAATTTTTGTTCGTAACATCACCATGTTTGATTGCAGTTCCCCATCCTGAAGTGATCAATTTTCCAAACATCTCCCAGGAGAGATCACAAGGGCCGTTCTCTCCTGGCTATCTCTGTGGTTGGGATGCCGAGTGATTGGGCCATCATGCGGATTACTTTCTATTAGATTTGACATCTGGGGCCAACCAGAAGGTTAGATACTTTGGTTTAGTACTTCAATCTTTTGGTATGAATGGTAGAACGATAAGATAGTACTTACCAGCTAAACATCTTTTTGGCCGGTATCCAAGATTCACCATGATGTCATGATTTCATTGTGATTTAGAATGTTACAATCCAGTAAATACCATGTGATTGATGCTTGATTAGGGGATGAGTAATCCATTGTGGGAATCCGGTGCACCCGTTCCTTGAATGGCTTCAAGAGTTCCTTCTCAAGTGGATTTTCGCTGATCAATACGATCTGGTGATGTCTACTTTGTGTTGGAAGCTTCAGGGAGCAACGATAGGACACCATTGAGGGGGTCTTTGCATTGGGCCACGGAAACTGAGGGAATGCCACCGGAAAAGAGACCTCTGTGTCCAAGTTGTCACCGTGACAAAACCTCTAATGACATATGATACATCAGATGCATATCAGAAAAAAATCTGCATCTTCCGGTTGAACTCGCACAGTTGAGGTTTACTGAGACACTTTGAAGAGTTGTTCAATCATAGCCACAATTTCCAGCCGGTTTCTTTCACCATTTCCCTGGTCAATTCCACTAAAACGACCATATTCATCCATATTTCATCATATCTTCGACAAAACGAGGAAACTGCTTCAAACCTCATCATTTTCCCTCATGAAATGGTTCAAAAACACTTTATGTCACATCACCAGATGTTCCCCAAAACTCCCAGCTTTTCTGAGGTTTTCCCCAGGTTTTCCCCAGGTTTTCCTTCAAAACTCCAGTTTTTCCCCGTGTTTTCGCCCCGGTTCCCCCCGCAACACCGAGGCGGCGGGCCGCAACGAGGCCGTCGGCGCGCTGCTGCGGCCGCTGCCGGATCCGGTGCAGGTGGTGGCGCCGGAGAATGAGAAGGTGCCGGCTGCGGTGGGGGGGATGGGGGGGATGGGGGGGATGGGGATAGTCATCATTGGGGTTGTGTTGGAGATATCAAAAAACACAAAATGTACATGATTCCTAAAACATGGCATTCCTGATATTGAGAACATTATGATACAATTGTGGGATGATAATGAAATAATCCCTCATATATTGTCACCAGTATATCTATCATTGAGGAATAGACCTATCTACATATGATATGAGATACTGTTGTAATAAACATTCACATAAATTTGGCTCAGTCAATATATATATATATATATCATTACAGGGTGTAGATGGCAATAGATAATTCGGCATGATGATGGCAAACTTATGGGATGATCCAGTAGACGGATCTAAGTTTGGTATAGATAAGTTACAACCAGCCACCAGTCAATATATATGGGAAAGAAGTTACACCCCAATGTATTTGGGAGTGGTATTACAGATGGGTTTATGCAATTTGGATATCTATTATATATGTAGAAACCGTCTATATCCAGTGAGGTGAACAAAACAATACATGGAGAATGATGGGTTACTTGAGATATCTAGGATAGAACCATGTATTCGGTATTTCTTAAACTGGTGATCAAAATTGGTTCGAATAATCAGAGTGAGATTTTTTTGGCATAGAACCCTCAATGATGGGAGATTCTGAGCATCCATGTAGGGCATGATACCCAGCCGAAGACACTGAGGTGATGATGACGGATGTAGATGCGCAAAGCATCCCACAAGTTGGGATGGATCATCCAACTTAGAATATCGAGAAAAAATGGGTATATCATGGGGATATAGTGGAAGATTATTTGGGGATATCTAGGGACAAATTGTCATAGTGGAATAGAACTCCGATGTATACCATAGTACATGGTGAAGTGTGCGATCATTTGTGAGCATGGAACGTGAATGTGCGTCCCGGTGGGACTGGGCTTCTGGCAAACATATATAGTGGAACACAACCACAAGGATATACTGTGTGTGTAAAAAAAATACAATATAGTAATAGAGTTATAGTTGGTGCATAACCATGGTTAGTTCACCCAGTTATCAGTGGGATAGGTTGGATTATGTTGGCAGAATCCTATTGGGGGAACCCACGCTAAGAAGAGTTCCATCCTTTTGCTAGATGGGTCCAAAATGATGGTTTCAGTGGTTTCACCGTTTAATTTGTTGATCTCCTGTGGTAGTCAGACATGGCAACGGGAAATCCTCTACAGTGGATGTTTTAATGGGAAAATCATCTATAAATGGTGACTTTCCATTGTGAGGTTTGATTGCCGGAGGATGATCCTTTCTTTTTCTCCTGGTACTGTCTTCACTGTTGTCAAGGATATGGACATGTTTTACTACCCAACAAATAAATGCTTTGAACTAGTTCCCTCCATCTTCCGGGAGTTGGCTCAGAATGGAGTCGATCGACCACCTACAGAGACAACAATGTTTCAGTGATGGAGATGTTCAAAACATCTCCCAAACTAGCTGCTGGTGAATTTCATTCTTTCCATCCTGCAAGAACTACCTGGGAGGATGATTCACGACTTAGAGTCTCGTTGGGATGGATTTGAACCACCAACTCAAAAAATGCTGGTCCCAGCCCCAGAATTGTTGGGCTAAATCCACCTGCCAATGACTTTGCAGATCTATGTCACCGCCAAGGGGAACGCCCGGGGCGCAGGGGGAGATGGAGTGTTTTCCCGCGGCATGAGTAGACCTTGGCTGGGAAGTTTAATGGTCAGTCTTTTTTGATGCATCGGAAATAATAGGGATATCTACAGATATTTCATATTTCAGAGAATATCTAAGCACGAATCTGGCCACGAAGGGGACCCTTACATGGATAAGAATTGGTATGTTCCAACATTTGGCCAGTGAGAGCCTAGTTCTATGATCTTCAATGTTCATAGAAGTTTTTTTGGGATACCTGCCTAGAGGTCCTCCAACAACCCAACAGCTTTCAAGGGATCAGAGATGTTCCAAAATTGGGAAGCCAAACGACCACAGCTTGGGTGATTTCTTAAGGATTTCCAACAACGTATGGGTGATGTGTTCAGACTTCCGAGGGGTTGTGACAGTCTGCGATTTGTGAGATCATTGGGACAACTAGCGGCTATAGGCTGCTCTACGCCATGGAATCCATGTATTGGTCCTTCTGAACCCGTACCCGTCATTGGCCTTTTGAGCTTTTCTTGAACCATTCTCCGGTGCTGGGCGGTTAGGAATCCCAGGACCCACCTTGCGGATATTTCTTTGAGCGGAGGAGATGTAGGAGCTAGGCATAGAAGAAATACTTGAGAACCCAGTTGCCCTCAGTTGCTGGTCACCTTCATGTTCCTCCTGAAATATCCCCATAAAATGGTGGGATTGATCCCCCGCACAATATGGGTTTGGGATATGACCAACGATCTGTTGCTGAGCCATCTCTAGGAAGTAAGCTCCAACATGGCACCGCACAACCCAAGGCCACGCATGAGAACAAGGACCTGATGGCAAAGGCGCCAATGGGAGGATATCACCGGTGCCGAGCTGGAGAGCTGGAAACGTCGCAAAATCATTCGTGGAGAAATGATGTGGGCATTACAGTAACATAGGAGTTTAATGGTGGTGTATTGGTATTAAAAGAACAAAAACATAGGGAAGTAATAGGGATATTGATGGTAGTGGGGATGACCTACCAACCCGGACCAGTTTTTCTTGATCACCCCAATAATGTGGATAGGGCAAATCTGAACCAGCTATCGTTGGGTGGATCATCTTTGCCATTTTTTCAACAGATCCCCAGGGAGGACGCCCAGGTGCCAGGTTGCACGGATGGTTTTCCAGGGTTTTTCCATGAAATTTCATGAAACTTCATTTTCATTGAAACCCATGAATATCCCATGAATATCCCATGAATATCCCATGAGTATCCCATGAATCTCCGGTGAATCTACCCCAACAACAGCGGTCAACGGGTTTCAAAGGCCGCCACCTGCTCCGCCTCCAGGCCATCCTGCTGCGCCGGAGATATCTCCAAGCCATGCAGGAACGCGCCGCGCGGGAGAAGCGGAAACGGGACGAGGCGCTCAAGGCGCGACGTGGGAAATCATGAAACATGAGGAGTTACCCTCTGGTTACCCTTTGGTAAACTAACATAACTATGGGAAATCACCATTTTTAATGGGAAAATCCACATTTTAAATGGCCATTTTCAATAGCTATGTTAGTTTACCCTCTGGTTATGACTAACATAGCCATGGAAAATCCCCGAACTAAATGGAGGTTTCGTTCGCTGGGAAACTCATCCAAAATTAGCCAGCTTTTCCATGGCGAACTGTTAAATAACCAGAGGGTACACTTCAAAAAATGGTGATTTTTTGATGGGGATTGTTGCTATTCGATGGCTTTTGAGATGAAAAGGTCATGAACACATCATGTGATCATGTGGATTCAACTTGTTGACGAGTGATTTGACGGAGATCTTATCATCAAGACATATAGGGGGATATAAAATCCAGAAAGTATGGTTGGGTGATCATTATAGGGGGTTACGACACTGTTCACACACTGGGGAATATCCTAGTGAATTTGCGTGCTTTTCTGGGCGGGTTTTGACACTGCCAAAGGGAGAAATGCTCAGAATGGATGGCTTTTTAAGGCAGAAAAATGGTGGGGACTAAGCTCCAACAGTCGGCAGGGTATCAGGAGATGGCCCAGAAACCAGTTGGTTAGTCCAGTACCCGTGACTTCTTTTAGGGGGATAGTGGTTTGAACATTGGAAACGGCGAGTGGACCATCTCTTCAGATGATGATGATGGTGGGGGTTAACGTGCCAGAAATGATGTTTTTGGGATTATAGACTCACTGACTTGTTGGATATGAATCAAGTTTTAGGGAAACCTCTCTCAAGCAAAAAGAGGCTGCTAGCAACTGGTGATCCCCAGCCATTATACGGGGGCTTAGCAGCAGGAATCAGCAACAGGAGGCGGAGCCACCATCTATGTTCAAGCATTTTCAACCCTAGCTATAGCCGTTCTTGATCGCTCAACTACCCACGAGTAAGAATTACACCTACTTGAAGGATCCCTCTCTTCATGTTACCCCTACGACAATAGAGCCCTTCTACCATTGACCATGTACATTGTAGTTTTCAACATGCTCAAAAACATCGTTTAAATCTATCTGACCCACACATACCACGAGCCACATTGATGCCACCATCCTCATGTCATTGAAGAACCTCCACATGCTTCCATGTTTCCACGTTTTTCGCCACCTCAGACACTGGGGCATCCGCACTAGACCATACCCCTGGGATGGTTTATGATAGCCTTCAAATTTTCAACTGGATTCAAGTGGATAATTTGGGATGGCTTGACTTGAATTCCCATGTGTTGGCTAACTCCCAGAAGAGTTTATCTGAAAAAATCGGAAGACTCCCCACAAAATCCCATGGTTTTAGACATCAGTTACCAGTTTTCAATCTTTTTTCCATGGAAATAGCTAGTGTGGATCCTATCTCTGTCAGATTCTGTCAGAACTGTCTCCATCCCAATGATCGTCTCACGAGTCACGGTAAAAAATCATATTCCATGGCATTTTTTTCTTCACTAAAAACCCTCTCAATTCCCATCAACATATCATACACTTATACCATCTTATACCATATTTCCATGGTTTTTCCCATGGTTTTCCCATGGTTTTTCCCACTCAAACCCCCTAATGAAACCGCAGGCGGAGCGCGAGGCCGCCGAGAAGGCGGCGCTGCAGGCGGAGCTGGAGAGGGCCGTGAAGGAGGACGAGAAGAAGAAGAGGCCGTTTTGTGGGGCCGTGATATGGAGGATTAATACTGTAGATATATTAGTGATATTAGTGATATGGAAGAAGATGATTAGTGATACTATATTAGTGATATCATTAGTGATATGGAAGAAAATGATTAAGACAATGATTAGTGATATATTAGTGACATGGTAATATATTAGTGATATATTAGTGATACTATATTAGTGATATGGTACTACTATATCACTGTAGATATGGAAGAAAATGGTAGTACTAATTATGGTGATACTATATTAGTGATATGGTAATACTTGAAATATGGAATATCACGGCCATGATATGGAAGTATATCGAAGTATCATATATTAATGATATGGAAGTATTAGTGACATGGTAGTACTTGAAATATGGAATATTAATACTGTAGATATGGAACATTAATATCTAACTATATTATTTTCTATCTATAGTGATTTACGGAATAGTACTATTCTATATAGTCTATATATTTATATTAGTTTTGTAATATTCCATTTCTATAATATCCCAAATCTATCTATATCTATATAGTACTATTCTATCTTATATAGATAGTACTATTCTATATAGATAGATACCATGATATGAAGATATGATGTTAGTACTACTCATATGTTTCTAGACATGGGAGAGCAGTGATTTACTGACCGTACTATGGTTTCACTGCTGTAGAAGTAGTTGATAGTGACAGTAATACTTACCAGTAGTACCGCACAAGGCGGTGGCGGAAGTTTCAGAATAGGAAACCTATAGGAGAGGTTCGTTGTTGTGAGTCATGGATGGCAGAGCAGATNCTAACTGACCAACTGACTGACTGACTAACTGACAAACTAACTAACAAACTGACTAACTCACTCACTGACTAACTGACTAACTAACAAACTGACTAACTGGCTCACTGACTAACTGACTAACTGACTAACTGACCAACTGACTCACTGACTAACTGACTAACTGACTAACTGACTAACCGACTAACCGACTAACCGACTAACCGACTAACTGACTAACTGACTAACTGACTAACTGACTAACTGACTGACTAACTGACTAACTAACTAACTAACTGACTAGCTAACTAACTAACTAACTAACTAACTAACTAATTAACTAACTAACTAACTAACTAACTAACTAACTAACTAACTAACTGACGAACTGACTAACTGAGTAACTAACTAACTGACTCACTGACTCACTGACTAACTGACTAACTGACTAACTAACTAGCTAACTAACTAACAAACTAACGAACTGACGAACTGACTAACTGAGTAACTGACTAGCTAACTAACTAACTAGCTGACTAACAAACTAACTAACTGACTACTGACAAACTGACTAAGTGACTAACTGACTAACTGAGTAACTGACTAACTGACTGACTAACTGATTAACTAACTGACAAACTAACTAACTAAGTTGTTAAGTTGTTAAGTGGTTAAGTTGTTAAGTTGTTAAGTTGTGAAGTTGTTAAGTTGTTCAATTGTTAAGTTGTTAAGTTGTTAGTTCAGTTAGTTAACTGACATCTCAAAATTTGCTAAAAACCCTCAGTTTTTGACACTTTTGACTTCCAAATGTGCTTCGCGCCACAACGGCGTGCACTTTTTCAGCATCGAGTCGTCATCGAATCGTCCAAAAG
>BGPT01002355.1:788-44278 GCA_003297045.1 Symbiodinium sp. clade C Y103 | reverse complement strand
TGCATCTCTTCTCTTCTGACTTTCTTATCTCTTATCTTCTCTCTTCTGACTTTCTTCATCTCTGATCTTCTCACTTCTGACTTTTCTCACCTCTGCTTTCAACTGTCCATATTGTCGGAAGTTTCACTTCTAAACTTCCTTCGATGAATCCATCAAGGCAGATGGGGCACCACAAGTGACGTTTGTTGGTTTATAACCCGCATGAACTATAGATCTATGTATCGTAAACACTATTTTGTTAGCTCTGGGGTAACCACCTTGTGGGCAATCTGCTTTAGTACCCTTAGGGCAAGCTTACAAAAAGATGTGGAAAACCTTCGAAAACATTAGAAAACCAAAGGTATCCCTTGGAAAATCATCTACATTCATGGTGGGTTTTCCACATCTATGTTAGTTTCAAGAAGGGTAATACATTTTTACTGTATATATACACACATACGGACATGTTGATATTGATGCATATATGTGAGATCTTTGATATACATACCAGTAGCAAAAGATCTATTTATGGATAATTTGGATACCATCTCAAACTAGTAAGATACCGTCTCAATATGTATATATAGCTATGTTTATGGAATATTTTTGGATATATATGTATATATATGTATATATATATATAGCATAAAGAACACACACACACATTAAATAAAGTGAGGGATACCATGTGAACAGGTATTGATAGATGGATGTCCCTGTATATTTATACACACTGGTATGCTATGTAATAGATATATTATGTATATTTCAGTTATGATATCGGATGGGGATTTTAAATTGGGTTGTGCAGCCAATATACCACCAGATATGAAATATAACGGGCATATTTATGGGTAGATGGCTATATTCAAGGTGGTGGCCATGATGTTGTTGAGTTTATAAGCCCGAATTAGCCTATCCTAGCTACGAACCAACCTAGCTCTCCAAGGGGGCCCACCGTGTAAACAGACACACACACACACGTATATATATATATATATAACTAATTATATATACCCTCTTGTATATTAACATAGACCCTGAGAATAGCTATTTTTAGAGGAAACTAATCTTCCAATCCCTATCTGCCAGGGTCTATGTTAATTTACCAGAGGGTATATAACTATATGACTATATGTATTATAGACAGAGAGTATATTTTTGGATGTAGTATGGAGCATACTGGGGATGCAATGGGGTGTGGATTGCTTTTGAATGTTTTGTCGTGATGGTATCTTGGGAATATACTGGTATGAACGACTTATCAATAACTGGGGAAAATTGGGATAATGGCGATCTTCTGATCTACTAGAATATCCCAACCCATGGATCAAATTTACAGCCTTTTCAGGGTTTCAATTCATTTTCCATGTGGGTTCCTGGAGATTCATAGTTAACCCAGTTAACCCTTGCCTCACTCTGCTTAGGTTCAAAGCTAATCAGTTAGTAAATTTGACTTTCCCAGTATTGTTACCCATGCTTTTTAGTTTGGGAAAACCCAAAGTTGAAGGTTGTATTCCCACCCATGTATTTCAAAGTTATCCTTTAGGGAATTGAGATCGATATAGAAAATCCACCACATATCGATCATTTCCTGCAGAAAACATGGTGATCGTTCATCTCGTGTGAATCTACCGGAGGATCATCAGCCAGTGCATCACCAGTACGTCCAGTACATCATCAGTATATACCCGCTGGAAATCAAACGTGGCTTGTTTGAAAATCCATCATTTAGTTCGATGATTTTCCCAGTGAAAGAAAACTGCACAAAACGATATAAAAACGGGATTTTCTAGCCAGCCACGTTTTATGACACTGCAGGGTATACCTGCTATATCCCCATTATATCCCATTGAAATCCCATCTAGATCCCATGCTGATTTCTCCATGGAGAGATCCCTCCAGCCTCTTTGTTTCCGAGGAAGGGCGGCAAGGCCAAGACCGCCCCTGCTCCACCACCAGAGATCGTCCAAGCTATGCAGGAGGTCGAGGTGAAGGTGCGGATGACGGCGCCGTCTCGGCAGCGTGTGGTTCTTTAACAGTTCGCCATGGAAGCCATGGCCCACTTAGAGATGACAATAATGGTGATTTTCCTATAAAAAGATGGTGGTTTTCCATAACTATGTTGAATAACCAGAGGGTATTTTCATCTTTAAAGATAATAATCCAATGATGGTTTATGATTATTATCACTTAGTTGATTGTTGACACCCTAATAAACAGGATTGTTCCAATCCGTTTTAGGTAAATGATAGCCACAAGGGGGAAAATTCGTCATTTTACCTCTTTATCAGTCTTCCCCCCACTGTATCTGGGGTGGTAGGAGCAACCTTGATACATATTGATTGCAATCAATTCATTTTCATGATCATTCATTGTTTGATGATGATAATTTTTAGGGTTTGGATTTATCAAATATGATTCTGATGACTAGAAGGGGATGATTTATATGACTTATGGGACATGTTGTTCGATGGTTATTTTGATTTTTGTGGGGTGTCAACCTCCGAGATTTGTTGCGATTTCTTGTGATGAAATCGTGGACGTCCGTAGCACTCCCACGATTCGCGGGATGGCATCCCCAACCCAATCCATCCCCATATTTTTCACATCCACTCAGTTTCATGTGACATTTGGTTGTAGTTCGTGCCACGCCATGTAATACCATTGTAGTACCCTGATGTTTGCCTCGCTGACACGCTACCTGAAACCTTGGCAATCCCGCTGAGTTCTTGACTTTGAACGTTTTTGCCTACCCTCTTCCCTTTTGTGAGCTAGCCGGCGAAACAGTGGTTGGACAACCTAAGAAGGGGTCGGTGAAATGATCAATATCACTTCTTGGACTTTTCTTTCGAGCCATTATGTAAATAGTTTTTAGAATATATATATATACATATATATAATTATATATATGAACATATGTATAATGATAAACAACCCTAAGGCCTAAGACAATTGGTGAACATCTTCAATATTCTCTTCCTATCTGAGTGATGTCCCTCCGAGCAGGGTGGATTGATCTCAGCCAAACCTCGGTTTCGGAGGACCGAGCTCCCTCGCTTGGCGCAGGTGGAGGAAGGAACCACCACCTGGCCGATGAGCAAGGCCGGGCCTGGAAATAACATCTTGCGAATAGGACATGAAAAGCATTCTTAGGCAAGTCATCTGAAAGAAAATGAACCATTTTCCATAGTTATGAGTTATCCATTACTAGAGTTTTTTTTTTCGTTTTTGTAAGCATCGGGCAACAATGGAATGACTATGTTTCCAGTATCATCCTGATCATTTCTTATGAACACCATTGCTTCGAAAACTGTGTTCCATATGTTAACCTACGGGTGGTTGCAATTTTGTATATACTTGTTGGTGACCCCCGAAGAAATAGAAAAGAACACGTGCGCAATTTTTTATTCTGGCAGGATTTTACTTTTTTCTCGGGGATTTCTGCAGTCGTCCAGTGAAGTCCCAGATGGCCGCCCAAACGGAGCATTGGGATCATCCACATTTCATGACACCGCCGGGCCGGGCCCAGATAGTTCGCAAGACCACATGGTAAATCATACCTGTTCACCAGCCAAGTCTATTTAGATCATGGATAAGGTTATGCAACTTATGTAATTTCCAAATCAATCTCCAGGTTGTTGACGTCATGTTGTTGTTTAGATCATCCACGACAACCATGGTCGATGTCCCTCTTGCGCCTTAATTGCTGGTTCAGAACATGATTGGCAAGACATATCAAAGAGTCTTGGGGCTGTATACTCCCTGCTTAGGCATTTCTCCAAATTTGGGTATCAGAAACCAGTGGGAAAACCCCAAAAAAGATGACTAGGGCCATTGTGACAAAGCACCATTTCCCAACCCCGAGCTATAAGCACAGCTGAAATCACTTTGGCCATTTCAGGAGTCCTCTGAATTCTCTGTTAATTGAGGGCCAATCAATCATAAGCATTTTTGTCTAGAATCTTCTCCAGGACAGCAACTTTTTGTGCGATGCGGTGCTGGCCGTTCCATTAGGTCCCCAGAACACCAAGCAAGAAATTCAACCACAGCAGACAGCTACCGTGTTTCCAACTCTGGGCAGCTGCCTAGTGAATTTGCGCTTGCGCCATGGTAGCGGTAAAGCTAAAACACTCGGATCTGGGCGATCATTCGCTGTGCATCCTGCAGCAGTTTCGAGAATTTTGGATGGAAGACCATCGTTGTGACGTTGTGCTGAAGAGCAGTGATGGTGCGGAGCATCGTGCCCATGCTGCTGTGCTATCTGCTGCCAGCGTGTTTTTCAAGAATCTGCTGGGCGGATCCTTTCTGGAAGCAGGCCGTGTGCAACGAGGACAGCCAGTGGAAATTGCTGCTTCTAAAGCAGCGGTGTCTGCCTTGCTTGACTACATCTATGGTGGGCAGCCTGAGGTGAACCTGGAAGCTGGTCTTGAACTCCTGCGACTGGCCGAGGCCTACAACTTGCCAAAGTTAGCAAGTGCGATTGAGACAGGCTTTCGTGCTTCCTTGGACAGCAATTCTGCCCTTCAAATCTTGAAAGAAGCGCAAGGCCTCCATGCTTTGAAGGCTGCATGTGAAGAGAAGGTTGCAGAGAATTTTGAGACTTGCAGCCAGCATCCAGACTTTGGAAAGCTCAGTTCTGGTCAACTGGCCCGAATTCTCAAACAAGAAGATTTGAGCGTGTCTCGGGAGGAAGCGGTGTTGAAGGGCTTATTTAACTGGCTCAAAATCTCCAAGGACAGATATGCTTTGCTGGCAATGCTGCTGCAGCATGTGGATTTCCAATCGGTTTCTGTAGACAACCTGCTCCGGCTTGGCCGCATTACCCTATCCGGTCCAACTGGTGACGACCTGCAGCGTGAAGTTGATGAAGCTTTGCGAGTTCGGGGCCAAAAAAGAGCCCAAAGTTCACCTGACTTCCAGCCAAAGAGGCGTTGTTTAAAGCATTGGTCACCAGATCTGGGTGCCAGCACTAAAGCTCCAGGGAGAGCTGTGTTGCCTGTGATTTGCAACTCCTTATGCTGGCACGAAGGTGCCATTTATGCCATCGACTACAGCGGTAACATCCTTTGCTGGAAACCCGGTGACCCGGCAGCCAACGTGCGACGAGTTGTGGGTGAAGGTGCTGGAGTGAGTGGAATCAATGACCTGGGGAACTGTTGTGAGCTTGCCATCTCAGCCACTGGAGAGATCTTCGTGGGTGATTCTGACAATGACAGAGTGGTTGGTTTCCAAAATGGATCTGGATGCTTGGTGCTTGACGAGTTCGGGGATTTGGATGCCATGTGTTGCTCGCCCAACGGAGTGCTGTACGTGCTGACCGATGCCCTGCAGAAGTTGGTGGGCTCGAGCTTCCAGACAGTCATAACCGATGAGAGTCTTACGGCAGACACGCAGTTCATACCCAAAGCCATGTTTGTGACTCAGGAAGAGGTGATCTATATTCTTGATAATCACCACGCCCGCATTCTGCGCTTCAATCCGGCTGAGTCCTTCAAAGCTGTTGTGGTGGGACAAGTCCCAGAGCCGGGAGCCGACCTGCAGGACTTGTTCGTAACTGAAGGTGGAACAATCTACGTCGCAGACCAAGGTCAGGGAAAGGTGTTGGCCATACGTCCGGGTGAAGCAACTTTCACGGAAGTCCTGGAGAGTCCAGATGGATTGTCGCCTTCCGCAGTTCTGGTCCAGGACAGAACGTTGTATGTGAGCATGGTGACCGAAGGTCAGACATCAGGATTCCTTTACGAATATGTCTTGCCTGCTGAGCTTCATCTTGAGTGAGAAACAAGTCGTGTCATGTCAGGTGTCGCCTGAGAAGGTGCTTAGGATTTGGTTTTCGGACCTCACGACTCAACCACGTTTGCCATAGATTAAAAGAAATGGCGATCCACCTGGAAAAAAACAAATTGAATTATTGCACTTTGCCCAAGGAAGTTGTAGGTGAGATTCTCGTTGATCCAGTTGCTATCTACATTGACAGGTATTGACTGGAGTCAAGCATCCCATTCGGGAATTTTCGTACGTTTCTACTATGATGTTGCCAGAAAAATCGCGATCAGTGGTTTGGTTCAGGATGTAGCACGGGATAAATCATCCCCAGTTACGATCACCTTACCCTTGAACCAACGGGATGATCGTCCCCAGAGGCGGCCCACGTCCCATAGCTCTGCTGATTTTCATTGCTTGTTGTCATCACCCCAGCTTCTTGAGGGTGTTTCTCAAAATGGAATGCCAACCATGGGGTGTTTCATTGAAGAGTGCCAGTTTGAGTTTTGCTGCTTGTACACTATTTTACTTTTTCTGGTTAACCCCTCTCATATGCTATGATTGGTCAATGGCCCCATTTTGGACACACCCATGTACCCCATCTTGTCAAGTATTGTTGGTTATGTTTCCATTATATCCCAGAATTGCAGGTTGAAGTTATATTCCGCAATCCAGTTCAAATGGCCAAATTATACATCTGGTTGATTACATCCTGGTTATATCTCAGATCCCAACCGCCAATGGAAGTCCTAGGTAACCAGATGAGATGGTTATATTTCACTGTATCCCAGTATTTGATATTTCGATCTATTCTTGAGGTATCCCATAAAAATATATTCCAGAAAAAAGGCTGGCTATATCTGACTATGTACATATACCATAGTATATAATAGTATATATATATACAATATAAATATACATCAGAATGTTCCAGTCAATCAGCTGTTAGTTGCATTTTCCCATCTTTGGTTCTATCCCACTTTTATACTTGTTCCAATATATTTCTACAACATGGTGGGTTATATCCCCATTAGGACAGATTTCACTCTCCTATCGAGTATGGTTGATGATTTTTCTCGCTCAAATCCCAAAATCTTTCATCCCATCCCATTTATTGTGACAATAATCCCATAATATACGTCCCATGCATACCCCACGATGTATCCGTAGAGTAGAAGTAGAATACCTATCTAGCTCGTTTGTTGTGGGTGAAGTCTTTCCATCATCTGCTAAACATACCAACTTATATATCCCATTGACTATGTCCAGATACAGCCATCCTGAAGTAGATCACATATTTTTCAAACAGCTTCTCCCTTTACGGAGTTTTGTTCACATAATATACATATATGATTATGTATATATATATATTATGTATAGAGATAGTTTGGCATTAAATCCCAGACGAAAACCCTTACTTCGTGTTTCACCAACAGATGGGTGTGCCAGAGCAGGGAAAATGGTGAGTAACTACTACATTCAAAGCTTTTTCAATTGCCTTTGACCGAAAATTTCACAAGTCCAAAAATAGTTAGCACACACCCTCTCTCACAGACAAACCCATACAAGGTGGTTTCCCCAGTCATAAGGTAGTTTGTGATTTTGTATTGTAAACCCACCTAACGACAATCAGAATCACCATAAACCATAGAATCCACCTAGTGACCCAAACCAACTCAGCTATCATAAATCAACATATATAAACTATAAATACCTATAAATCCAGAATATATACATATAGACCCCCATTTGTGTCACCTAGTAATAAGCCAAATTAGCTATCATAAATCCACCATATCAACCAAAATCCATACTATAAATCCATATAAATCTCAAAAAAAGTGTTGCGCAAATACCCAATTTCCAACGGTAAAATCTCCCATTGCCGTTCAAAAATCCCTATCTGCGATTGAAATCCCTATCAATCCATCAAAAATCCCACAACAAGTGTTGCTTCTAATCCAAATCAGCTACCATAAATCAACTCTATCAACCAGAAAATCCCTTTACCCTCCAGTAAACTAACATAGCTATTGAAAATGGGCCATATTTATAGTAGATTTTCCCATAAAAAATTGTGATTTTCCATAGTTATGTTAGTTTACTGGAGGGTAAATCCCTATCAATGCCCATGTTTGCTGCCGAAATCCCGTTGCAAAGACCACCTTCTCCCCCTCCCGCAGGCGCCCGGCAGTGCTCCGAAGGAGGTGCCCATTGCGGGCGGCCCGGAGCGCTTCACCACGGCGGACGTCAAGGGAAGGCTCCCGGTGCACATCGGCGCGCTCTCCAAACGCGGCTTGGACCTGGGGCATGGGTGAAAACACTTTGGAAAATGGTGGATTTTATGGGGATTTTATGGCTCGAATTTGGGGATCTGAGCATTTTGAGTTTAGCGTTTTTTGGGAGATTTTACGGAAATTCATGGCCAGAAGTGGGGATTTGAGTAGGGTTCTTGGGAAATTACTGTAAGTTGAGTTGGAAGTTTGATGAATCTAAACGAGGATTAAGCATTTGGAACCAGAAATCACTGGGTTGGTTGAAGGGAACATGTACAAGAAACCATGGTTCTACCAGATATTTCAGGGTCTTCCAGGGGACCACCGGTTTTTGGTCAAACTTGGAGATTAAACGGCAAAAATTGGAGATTTAACCAGTAGAAATAGGGTTTGAACCAACAGAACTAATGTTAGTAAAGCAATGTGAATAAAGATTTATGCCATAAACCACCCAGATTTTGATGGTTGGAATCCCACCCATGGTCGATTTGGGGATGGTGGATCCTGTTGTTTGACCGACATCAGTGTTGATCTAACCCCAAGGATCCCGATGAAGTTTCAGTCCCATGTAACGCATGGGTGATCTCCCATTGTATCCCCAGTCCAAAGGGGTGGTGAACAGTGCATTAAATCCAATCAAATCCCATCAAATCCCACTAGATATGCCATGAAATATTGTGATTGGCTCCTTCCTACTAGGTGGTGCTCCCTGGTTATCAGTTGGTCTCTAACCCCCAATAGCTAGTTGGATATATCTACCACACACCATTGATTTAGAGTAATTCGAGAGCAACTTAGCTCTCTAGGGGGGGGGACCACCTTATAGCATATAATGGGATATATAGTTAATTGTGGGAGAATTAGGGGATTATGAGATATATACCCTTCAGTACACTAACATTGCTATGGAAAATCACCCTCAAATTCATAGGTAAACCCTGGAACCAAATGGCCTATCTATACCATAGTTATGGTAGTGTACTGAAGGTGCAATGGGATATAAAAACACCTGAGTGTTGTACACACCTTAGCTAGTCATACATGTTATAACTTTGACCCGTCATATATGGAAATCATCTATGGGCTATGAGTAGTTAGCAGGCGTCATCCGACGATTACAACGATTTCGTTGATTTCATAGATAAAACCACCCAATAGTCTTGGATTTTATCCATGAAATTCCATGAGGGTTACAGTATCCATCCTATCCCCATAAAGATAAGGATCTCCACAAAGATCCCCATCAAGATTCCCTTTTTATGTCCCTGGTATCTGCCGCCATCGCTGCAGAATGGGCTAGGTCTGGACACCATGACCCTCCTGCTGGAATTGGAGGCGGACGTGAACGCGCTGGACTTGGAGGGGAACTCTGCACTGATGCGACTTGGCGTCGACAAGGCAACTAAGGGGTTTCCCTCTACCTCCAGCATCTTTTTTTTTTGAATTTATAGCAATATTTCGCGTAGGTATCACATATTGATACAATCCCAAAAAACATGCCTACAACACTTTATTATACCATTTTCATACTCATAAATCTCGGGATTTTACAGGGATATAATTTAGATAAAGTAGGAATATAACTGGATATGATTGGATAAATGATATATTCTGTGCTACTTTAATGGTGGTTTAATGGGATATAAGGGTGGACAACCATAAAACATAGGAGATTTAACCAACGAATCATGGAAGAATGAAAACTATCATGGATGATCATGGATGGTCATGGAGAGTAAATAATGATACCCTCTGGCAATGACTACCAGTTTGACAAGTCGAAAATCACCATCACATCAATAAATCATGAAAGTAAATGGGCCATGTTCTTCTATCTTCCGTAGCTACGGTATGGCCTGAGTTTTTTTTCAATCTGAAACATGATGGACGATGATGACCATTCATTTCTTGGGCGCCTTCGCCGACATGGAAACGGGTTTGATCCACTAGTGGTGAAGAGGCGATTGGAGCACTGGCCGGAGATTCCCTTTTAAACCAATGGGGGAGCTAAGGAGCTACGAAGAGTTTCCCACCCACATCACCAAAAATAGGTCAGACATGGTCAGAAAAAAACAACCAGTAAGATTCGGGATTTGTGAATTACATTATTGCTGTAATCACATAATATTGATTTATCACGAATAGGGATTTCGGGATTTCAAGCAGCAATATGTTTGGGAATTGTGAACTAAGACTGTTACCGTTGCTATATTCCAACAATTGGACCTCAAAGTCTATAAGTGATAGGGGTTAGGGATTTCAACCAAGAAAATGGGGACTTATGAAGTCTAAGAACATCCTAAGAAGAATCCAATGTAACAATATTAGGATCAACCAACAAGATTAGGCATGGCATTCCAACAACTGTTTGATAGCACCATGGACTCCGCATCCAAACATGGGGATTTCAACAAGAATTGAGCCCAGGAAAAAACATAATAAATTGAATACGCAGTCTACAAATAAGCAGTTTATGAAATTGCCAACAAGCTCAAGTTTTTCTGAGCTAACCAAGATTGCCGGATTGTTGTTAAAATGACGCAATATGATCTATAGCTAATCTGGGTAGTAATTTCAGCGTCAACAACATCTTTGAGACTAACAATGTCCTAGCAAAAATCCTAAGACTATTGCGATCTTACCGATCCTTAACAATGTTGAGAGTATCCAACCATTGGGTACTCCCCGGCCGCTTGGCGGACCAGCCCACGGCTCGCAACTGGATAGGGAGTGTTATATAGTAACCATAGATCACCTGTTTATGTATGGAATACCCCGACGAATAGGGGTACGATCATAAGGGTTTTTCAAAGCCATTGCGAATCAGCATTTGTGGCTATACCCCCATCAGAAATCCCCATTTTATTGTTGGTTGTACCACGTTTGCACCATTTTCCTGGATACCCCCCTGGAATTCAACGCAGCTATTGGACATGGCCAGTTGATAGTTGATTTACATGGATTTGTCTATTAATTTGGTGGTGATGTTCAAGTTCGCAAGCTGTTAGCTCACCAGCAGTATATCCCATCAACTGTCCTGTACGGTGGACCCCTTTAGAGATCTGCTTACTATCCCATCTACATAAACATAATGTTGGTATATCATATGGTACCATATAGTGTATCATATGGTTTATGTTTGTATGTGATAATCATATATATATATACATATCATATGCATTATAAGCTATAGTTTACCAGAGGGTATATCGCATCACCCTTGTTTGAACCATCTCCAATATTGATTTTTTTATGGCTACCAAAGATCATCCCCAAATGTGGCAGCCAGGGTTTACCACATGAAGTGTCATAGCAGTTTTGATATATCGCCATGATGCTGATTTGTTATACCATTATATACCCTCTGGTAAATTAACAGTTCGACCCTGAGAATCAGCAATTTGTAGTGGAAACTACTCTTCCAACCAGTATCTGCCATGGTCTATATTAATTTACCAGAGGGCAAGTCTTATGAACTACTATACCAATGATATATCATTAGTTGCATCATTGGGGATGATACTACTATACCAATGATGATATTTGTCTTATGAACTACTATTTATCCCCATTGTATAGAGTGTCAGTGTTACCATCGTATAGATATATATATATATATAGAAATGTACATGTATATATATATATATATCATAAATAGATAAATAAATAAATAAATAAATAAATGCATAAATACATAGATAAATAAATACATAAATAAATAAATAAATGAATAGATAAACACATATACATATATATATACACATTATCCACATTTTTCCAACGTAGAGCCCATTTGTCACCCTCAGAATCCCCGCCTTCCCCGCAGGTTGGCGGCCCGCAGCGACGACCGCTGGATGGTGGAGGTGCTCCTGACCTTCGGCGCGGATCCGGATCTGACGAACATCCACAACGAGGCACCGGAGATGGCGTGGGGGTTAAAGCTGAAAAGGTGGCTGCACTATGGCCATGGGAGAAATTAAGCATGGGAGAGATAGCCTCCGGTGTCATCAAACGTTGCAAGCTGGGAAATCCCCTATAAAATGTAAGGTTTTAATGGGAAAATCATCTATAAACTTTTCCATTGCCATGTTTGATTACCAAAGGGTACGGGAAAAGAAGTGAAATGGGAACATATGAGAAACTATGATGAACCATCGGAACATATGGGTGAAAATAATGATGATGCTTATATGATTTCCATGATTCAGAAGTTACATTTAAGATGAGAATCTTGAGAGCCGATGTGAGCCAATTGTAAACCATGAGCCTTGAGCAGGGCACTCCGCGCCTAGCTCAGAGAATGATTAAGTTGCTATTTCAATTTTAAAAACGACGCAGAATTCCTATCCTTAAGCAGATTTGTAGCCACATCTTGGATTCCAATCATTGTGGTGCTTAACATGCCCAGCAAGCTGGTAATTACATCCTGCCGGGGTTTGCTCAGTGAAGAAGTGTCGGTGTCACTCGAGAAATCTTAAAATGGGGTAAAGATCCGTTCTGGGTGGCGGTTTCAACTACTCTCTGGTTATTTAACATAGCCATGGAAAATCCCCGAACCAAATGGAGGTTATCAGAAACTCATCCAAAATTGGCCAGCTATTCCATGGCTATGTTCGTCATAACCAGAGGGAATATTTTGATTTTTCAACCATATTTTGGGAGGATGATCCCCAATGCCTAGTATTGTTCAGTTTTGGTTGAAAGCCCCCAGTTTCAGCATGGAGTTTTGTCTCGCGGCCAGGATTGTTTCAGCGGCTCCAGCCAAGTGATGCAGGACTACATCCACAAGTGGCGAGCTTAACACGTGGCAGGTTTCGGGCGAGCGCCTAGTAGGTTTTAAAGGCGAATTCTGACGGAATAGCCTCAACTAAGTGTGCTTGGAAGATGATTTTCCATGATTTTCCATGATTTTCCCAGTGTATTCAGACTGAGACTTGAGCTTCTTGCACCTCGGAAGGCCCGAATTTGATGAATTAGAATGAATTGGTAAATATTCATGTCGCTCAGCTACTTTAGGAGGAAGCGGCAGACAATCCACACAGACTATGTTTACCCTCTGGTTATCAAACGTGGCAACGGAAAACCCTCCATTTCTACCTGATTTGCTATAAGCATCCATTTGGTTTGGGGATTTCCACTTGCCATGGTTGATTACTGGAGTCCTGGAGGGTATGTTTGACGAACTTCCCGCCTTTTGAAATGGCTTGTAATAGTTATGCTAACAACACTTGATTCTTGGCAAACCCCCTCCAACTTGACTGGCCATTTTGACGATGGCTCAAAGCGATTGACCACCAAACTTTGGATGGCTCCTATTGAATTGGAATTCAAAACCAAATTGCAACAAACAACTTCCAGTAATCAAACATGGCAACGGAAAATCCACTACCAATGGAAGATTGAATGAGAACATCATCCATACACAGGTATTTTCCATTGCCACGTTTGATTACCGGGTGGTAAGCTGAATTGTTTTGTTCACCAACATCCCCAACCAAAAACCCGCCTGATTTTTCCTAAATGGAACTGAGGATTATATTTTTTCTAAAATTCTGGATTTATATTCTTCTACCCAATATTCTCATGATATTTCCCGCTATTTCCAACTGTTTTGGAATGATATTCCCATCACCATTCGGTGTCATTTCAAGTATTCCCAAACAGTACCCAACAAAAAAAAACCAATAGGGAATAGTTTATGATTGGAACTACCTCATGATAATGAAACAATAATGGAAACAACAATATACCCTAGCCAAAAAAAACTCATTATTACTGTCCAGTGGTTGGGATGGAGCGGTTCGGAGCTATAGGTATCCATATTCCCCATTAAATGGGGAGCGAAGGAGCTATGAATAGAGTTTCCCAACCATACGAATCCATATGAAAGATGATGGTTTCTGTTGTCCCCGCCAATCTTCCGTAACAAACAAAACTGGAGGATCATCCCACTTAGTCACTGGTTAGTCCCTCAGGGTCAGTTCACCTACTTATATGTGGGATAACTCAGTAATCGGGGACTTACCAGCCAGCCAACCAGTTAGGAGTATACTTCAATCCCATCACCATTTATATTCCTATTATAATAAACCAACAGCCTCATATATTTCCCACGATATTGGGACATTATCATTCCTCAAAGCCTGTCATTTGGAATTATATATATCATATTCCCTACAAAATACGCTTTTAGTCAGTATATCCACCATGATATGGGAACACCATCTATCTATAAATTGCAATGATACTCAACAAAAACTGTAAAAACATGATTTCCACTATAAACTATCCATGAATGATTTTTTGTAGGACTTTCCCATGTATGGACACCCCCACGAACCCCCAACAAGAATCCCCAAGACACCGAGGTGGGTCCAACAGAAACGTTTCCGCGGCCTGGTGGAGTTCCCGTTACCCCCCTCGCCGCTGCACGCGGTCTATCGCGTGCGCGTGGATTGTCTTCCGATGCTCATCTACACCGAGGAGCTGGAAGATGCCGTGGTCCCTTGGAACAGTTTGGAGCACTTGGAACTGGGAAAATCTGAACACTTCACTGGGCAAAAAGTGGTGTTTTCACCGTGAAAAAGTGGTGATTTTGTGGTGAAACATGATGATTTTTATGATCAATCATGGAAGAGTTGGGGAGTTTAAGCATGACATTTGCAGTTTGGGAACATCTTGATGTGTTGTTTTTTCTTTTTTGGTTTTCTATCAAACATGTCATTTCACTGTCAGAAATTGGACTTTGACCGTCAAACATAGGACATCCTATCTATCTATTTCTCTTTCTCTCTCTCTCTCTATCTATCTATCTACCTACCTATCTATCTACCTATTTATCTATCTATCTATCTATCTATCTATCTATCTATCTATGTATCTATCTGGTTGTCTGTCAATCTCGTATCTTATCGTATCTTTTCTTATCTTGTCCTATCCTGTCCCATCCCATCCCATCCCATTCTATCCTATCTATATCCATGCATGCATGCATACATGTATATGGAACTGGCAAAATCTTGATTTGAGATTTAACCATCAAAGCTGGCTACTGACTGAGTAATTTTGGAAGGAACATGGAACTGGGACCATCTGAATGTGAGAACCCAATTTGCCCACAGGTGGGGATACGAACCCAGCATTTTATGTTGACATTGGGATATGAGCGACACCGGTTTAATGCCAATAGCTTCAATGGTTTGCAGGTTTTTCTTGGGTCTTACCATTGGTTTGAAACCAGCAACCTTTTTTTTGTTGGTGTTTGCCACCCACATGGAAGGGAAAACAGTGGAAAAAAAACCATGCAAAACTATTCTGTCACAAACTTGACCAGTTTTTTTAAAGCTTAAGCAGGTAATTGGAGATCATTACTGCCAGTATTATCATACATCTGCATATCACACGTCCATGTTTCCCCCTTTTTGGGTGATACAACCTGTCGCTTTAGGAGATGAGATACAGTAGCTTTCTTGGGTTTCACCCCATTACAAACACTTGTGCCATAGTCTCTTCTGTGCCTACAAGATTGTTAACTACCTTTGACTCATATTTCTTGAAGGCTGGAGCCACCAGACGTGGCGGTGTGGAATCGCCATTTCAAGCGGTCCGGTCAGCAAGAAACATTGATTGGTGAGATTCCAGGAGGGCAATTCCATTCTTTCCAACGGTCAGATCCTGTTGAACGATGTTGAAATTCCATGAAAATTCCCATGTTCAGCGTTTGTTAAGCCAAATATTTAGTGGTTAAACCAAGTTAAATCGAATCTGCTGATGTTTTAATCCTCATGTTTGATCGTAAACCCCCAGCTTTGGTGGTTCAGACCACATGTTTGTTGCTCAAACCTGATTTTTGACGGCAATGTTGCCTCGGTGGGTACCTCCATTCAGGTGAAGTTCTTTGCGAAGCTGCAGTTTCTCGTCAACCAAAAACAACGATGGGGGGCATTCATGATGTCAGTGTTCAAGATGTGCTTACAAAATCAACTTGATAGCTTTGAATTATGTTGTTTTAGAGAAGTGACAGGTTCGTCCAGTATCTGGTGTTCGTCCAGTATGTATGTATACCCAAACAAATGTCATTTTAATGGGGGAAATGATGATGAGCCATCAAATTTGGAGGTATCTTGTCTTCAGACAAACCCATATGCAAATATATATATATATATATATGTAAAAATGCAAAAATGATGTTTGTGTAGATCCGTGAAGTTCCAAACTACTTGAGGTAGTGTACCCTCTGGTAAACTAACATAACTATGGAAAATCACAATTGTTAGTAGGTAAATCAACGATACAATGGCCATTTTCAATAGCTATGTTAGTTTACCAGAGGGTAATACCAATCCTTGTTGTTACGATTTCATCCTTTTTGCTTCAAAACTCCCTACCCCAAGCTCCAACCCCTGAAGCCTCGAGAGGGTGCGATCCTGGGAACCTTCACCAAAGACTTGATGCAACAGCAATGGCTGGTGATTGGCCGGCATGGGAATTGCTCAACAAATGCACGGAATCATCCCTTAAATCCAAGCATTGATTGGTTGGATCACAGTCTTAGTTGCATATTATATCTATACAATATATACATATCTCACAAAAAAAACAGCCAACCATCCCCATTCTATCACCATCATCCCCTTGTAAAAAACCGGTAACCCAGCCCGCTTCCGCAGGTTCGAAAAGCCCTTCCGCATCATCGTCCCAGCGAATCCCATCCACGGCTGGCCCTTGGGCTTCGTCTACGCGGACTACGCGGAGAAACAGCAGGCGCTGGACATCTGCAAGGCGGCCAAGGTGGAGGGCATCTTCATGCAACGCAGGACACGGACATGCTGAGAACGAAACGGATGGGTGAACTTCTGAAGGGTTGGAACATGGGAAAAATGGGAGTTTCATGATTGAATGCGGGATCTAAGCGGGATGTAGAGTTTTATGTAATGGTTTGGTTTTACCTAAAAGGATCGAACTTAAATGATAATCTGGTTTTTGTTGATGGGCATTTGAATTACATTTTATTGGATTTTCATGGGAATATACTGGAGATATAGTTGCATTGTATACCCCACATTAACCAACTTAATGTGACCTGGACAACTTGGCTGGTCGGTTCACAACATGTATGGCTCGTGGAGATCACTCGATTTATGGGATCGGTGAAGACTGATCGTATAGGGAAAAAACGGCAACAAAATGGGTTTGGGAATGGGAAGAGGATTTTTTTGGACTTTGAAATCCTTTTGGGATCAGCAACAATGGGTCTACCATGCGATTCTACCCAAGCATTTAGCCAACAACATGAACACATTTTGGCATTTCTCCTTTCCCCAAGACTTCTGTGCTTGGCAGCTTCACCCTGCAGGAGGCTGAATTTGACCAACCAAGGTGCACATTACCAGTACAAAGGGCCTGGTGAAGAGACGCCAGCCGAAGGCGCTCCGAAAGATGCGGCGAAATCGGCAGCTGCCTGACTGGCGGCACGGTTTTTTCGCGCGGCTTGGAGGTACCCCCATTGCGAAGCAAGGGTGGTGAGCCTCTCAAAGTGGCTGCGGAGGTTGGACACTGAGCAAAAGACGTGTCGAATTCGTTTCGGCTCGACCAAAAAAACAAAAACGGCGAAAGAGGAAGGTTGGGAGGAGACAGATCACAGGGGAACATTCACAACTATGTTACGGAACATCTCCGGATGATTAGAATATGTGGTCTATACTTTCGCCATCAAGTTCTTTGCTTGTGATAAACAGCATCTGAGGCGTGCGAATCCAAGAAATAACATGATATTTTCAGGAGGGCTAAAAACACAATCAAATTATGCCTCGTGCTTGGTGGATGCCACTACTGGCTACGCCTCTAGATCAGGAGATCAGGTTGCGTGGCTCAGAACAGTTGGGCCACGAAGATGTTGCTAGCGATTGGTGGTTCGGAAGTAAAGCTGATTTCACCCCGAAAAAACTGGGATGTGGCAAGGATGAGCAAAGGATCTAGCTCAACTACTAACCACTTAATTAGCTAAATCTGGCAGCATCTAAGCAGCTTCTGATAGCTTCTGCTTCTCATAGGACATAGAACTGTGGAACAGCCCAGGTCCAGTTCTTTTCATGGTGACTGTGACATATTGGGTGTTCCATTTTTTTGATCCAAGATCGTTAACGTTTCATGTTGAAACCAGTTGCGGCATGTTGCGGCACCCCATTTTTTTTCGAAACATAGGTGGAGACCATCTTTTCATCGGTTCCATGTTGGTTTTTGGAGGTACAGTCCAAAAACATTGCCAGCACTGAATGCAAGCTGTGAACACCAGCATCGCCGAAGCGGGTTGGCTCCAAGCTACAGGCTGAAGTTCAGCAGCATGGTGCCAGCAGCATTTCCCGCTAGCGAGTCGTTAATTCAGGAGTTAATAACCATGGTTAGCAGTTCCACGATTCGTTAGACGGATTTGTCATATGTCATATTTTTTTTCTTCAGGAAACTTGTACGGACTCTTGATTGTGCAAAGTCTTGATCGATTATTCCATCTTTTTGGTTCATTAAACAAACGCAGACTCACATTTTAGCAGATGTATTCCCAAATTCTTCATTTTATTCATGTCTTTGCACTGCTATTAATCATAGTCCCACATTTTGATTGATCATTCCCAATTTTCGTACAATTTTCCCATACTGCTACCCAGCTGCACACTGATCGTGATCCTTTGCCATGTCATCCCCATGTGGCGGCTACAGCGCCTGTGTGGCGCCTAAAGCCATGGCAGAGGACACGCAACCTGTGGCCACGCGTGGCTTCATATGAGCAATTTCAAATACGTGCAGTGATCAGTCATGCCTATCAGTTATGATATAAGTGGGGCCATATAGTATGTTCAATATGTTTTATATTAAAGAAAACCACTTGCTAACTTCTCAGAATTGATAATTTTGTTATTCTGCTGACCTTTACATATGTGGGGATGTATTACAATGCATGAAATGGATTGAAATCGGAATTCGCATGAAAACCAACTATCACGAAGGATTTTCCCACAGGTGCCTAGTTGGGACGAAGAATGACCAGATTTGCAGGCTCTTTGCTACTCCATTCTTGAGCCATATACAGTACAGTGATAGTAAGCCGCCATCAAATGCCTTGATTGTTGTCTCAACAGAATCCAGAAATCATGGGGTTTTATGCAATAGACATACACCCGAAAAAGGAGGGTTGGATGTCATCCCTTCAAGCAATTTTGAATGGTTTTTACCAGACAACACGAGATTTAAGGAACTAATTGCTGGAGATGCTGGGATATCAACGACACCATCAGCCTAAAAACACCTTGTAGGTCTTCTTAACCCGTCAGTTTGGGGATAGATGGCTATTGTACCATACCTGGGGATGCATCCCGGGCATCGGTAGGTGGTTAATATCCATAGTATAGACTAGCTATACAGGGAAGATCCCTAGTTATATATATAAATATATCATTTATAGTCTATAGTATTTAGAATGATATAAAAATATGTATATATATATATATATTAAATTTGTATATATGGTTTATAAACCACTTACTAAGTGGGATGCACATCCAAGGAGAGACTGCAACAACCACAGGAATCCAGTTACCGCTGCCTAAACACTGCCAGGACTTTTGGAAGGATTGGCCAGAACTGCATCTGAAGGCGATGAAAACGAACCCTGTTCGTCCCGTTCACAACATGATCGGATGGCGAAGTGTGCTAAACCAGTTCCTGGTTTAGATATCCCAACATTAACATCTTACTTACTGTTTCTTTTTGTTACATTTTGCTTTCCGGATGCCCACATTTACCCTCTAATATATTTTAAGATCACCCATTCAATTAGGTAAATACGATAGATATCTCAACATGCATGAGAAGACACGGACAGTATGGGACATGACCCAACGATTTTCTGGGCCTGTTCGGGGCCCGAAAGTCACCAGGCGACTTCGGCGGATTACTACTTCGAGTCCTACAACCACTACGGTGTCCATGAGGCACCAGCTCAGTGCAGTCTGACGAAAGATGATTGCTATTCAGGGGAACCCCACTGATGATTTCAAGGTCATGAAGAATGCTCGTTTCAAGGGAGAAACATGTGGTCTTTATCATGCGATTTTTGGTGTACCTTATTCTTGGCCAAATCTAGATGAGGATCCTGCTTGTGTGACCATATCCACTTGTTGTACTACCCAATGAAATTATAACTCCACTTGCCGTAGGGTTCGAGGTCTGCCCTAGCTTTGGGTAGTTGGGCCACTATCCCTAGTTTTGGCTGTCCCCATTGATCCCATTGTCTCTGACACACCGGTTTGGCTATTCTTCTACAACCCTATTGCAAGCATCATGTTGTAGACATGTCCGTCTTTACAGCTACCATGTGCATCAATCCTTTAAATTGGTTGGTTTCCTACAACATTTCCGCTCACTTAAATCCATTGATGAACGGAGGCGAAGATTCTTGAACATTTACCCTCTGGTAAACTAACCTAACTAACATAACTGTGGGAAATCGCCATTTTCAGTGGGAACATCCACTATAAATGGCCATTTTCAATAGCTACGTTTAATTACCAGCGGGTATTTAATGGACTCTTAACTCCAACTGTTGGATGTTCACCAACCCCAACAGCCATACCTGACGACTTCACGACGCCACCGCCACCGTCCTTTAGGACATCTTTCAGGATGGAGTGACCATCCCAGCCTTTCAACAAGCGATCACCCAGAGCCCCTTCGGCCTTCAACGAAGCAATCTGGGGCTGTGGATTGGGTTGGTGGCTATATTCGAAAGATGAGGTGACCACTGGTGTTTCACTGGCAAAAAAGCTAGGATTTGACCAATCATTTAGCCAATGATGATGTGTATAGTATAATCGTGGCTCCAAGAATTGTTTGGTGGAATATTTCTCAGTTTGACGGATGGTCCCAATTCCGAGCACTTTCACTTGGGTTGACATCACACAAAACAGAAAAGTGACAGCAGGCTATGTCATCATTCTTGAGAAAGTCCAAGAATTGCGACGAAACGCCCCACCATATCTCAGAGATTGGGGTGATTTTTGGTGGGGATCAAGATGTTTCGATTTGCATGTTCCCGGCATCATTTCAGTTGATTGCGGTAATTGCACCGACTTACCCTCTGGTAATCAAACATGGCAATGGACAATTCCCTGATTTTTCCATTTAAATTTTAAATGCCCATTTATAGGATTTTCCATTGCCACATTTGATTGCCAGAGGGTAAGCACATGTAAACGTTGATTTCATAGGTTCAAACCACCAACAGGTGAATTCTGGACCAGTGGTGGCTAAGTCCTCCCCTCCGTCAAATTATTGTCTAACAAACCCCGGCTTGTTTGTCATGATTTGCATAAACCTATCCTTCCATACATTCATGTGTTAGATCATTCTATATCAATCTATATCACCATTTCTGGTGGTGAAATTCCCCTTTCGTGAGGGTCCATTGCAGGTTCTACACACTCTTTTTTGTTGTTTAATTTGTCCGTGTTACCCTGATTGCTGAGTTGTGATGGACATGTTACTGGCGGCCGCAAAACCAGATGTGAACCGAACCCATGAAATAACAATGAAACTAGGCATAGCGATAGTAGTGGTAATAGTGATCATAATATAGGCATTGTTGAGCAGGAAGTTGATGAGATGCCGCGAATGTCCCTTGGTGTTGCCGTCTAATCTCAAGGCATCTCATGTTTGTGATTGCTCATGGAAACCCACATTGCCTTTGCTGTGGGTGGTGCTGCCATCGGTTGGGGGCTTTGTGATTGGACCGCTCGCATCCCTGAGCCCAATATTTGCCGGTGCCATTGTGATTTCACTACCACAGCAAGTCCTGAGGTTTCCAGTAGCTCCAGCAGTTTGGTGATCTACTTTCTGGTGTTGGTGGGATTGGTAGTGGTGTTTTCAAATACGGCCTTGGCCTTGAAAGTATCATTCCAGGATTCTGACACTGGTGCCAACAAGTCATTCTCGCTGGACGTGAAAGGCACTGGGAAAGCAAAGGGGGGCATCTACGGGGCTAAGCAAGGTCTTCAGATCACCTACTGATGGCTGCGCCGCTCGCTGCGGGTTCCTTAGCATACATCAACTATACGGCGAGGTCCCCAGGACCATTCACTGTCGCTTGCTGCTTGCGGAGGTGGAAGGCACGGAGTGGATGATACTTACGCCTGATGGTGATATTTATTGCGAGGACATCAGCATGGCGAATCCCGATGTTGAGCGGGTTTGGATTGGTCCCCCAAATGGCTCCTTGCCCGCCGGAGTCTCAGGCAGATCGGTCTACGGATTTAGGCCGATGCGGGCAGCGGATGTGGCCAGAGCTATGGCTACTGGTCGCAACGAAGCAGATCTGGAAAGGGCTAGGCGTGGCTTGGGGGCTGCCCGAGCAGCCGGAGTTGCTGCTCAGCAAGCAGCACCTGCAGATCCCAATGCGCCTCCTCCAGTTCCGCCGGATGCTCGTACAATGGTCTGGGTGTTGGCTGAGTTTGTTCCTGGTCGGAAGATTGGCGAGAAGCTTATACCACCGCTCGGTTCTCCTCAGATGAACGGGTGGGGTCTCATGGATGTGACTGACAGTGACAACCACACTCGTCCTTGTTTGATCAGACAGATAGATGAAGCTGGCATTGGGCAATTCTGTGATGAGCGAATAGGACTTGCCCGTAGCAGTGAGTCATGTGAAGGTGATGACCGTATTGCTGGTGAGGATGTTCGGACCTTAACTGTGACATATGGCATGAATGGAGAGCGGCATCGTGGTTTTAGGGAAACTGTGAAGGAACTAACCATGTGTGATTTCGAGGACTTCCCATTGCAACCTCGCACATCTCTGGAATATTGCCGGGCAATTGCATCAGTGGCTGAAAGCGCCACAGCTCAACACCACGTTTGGGCTAGTGGTAGCCGCATCCCAGAAGGTGATCGCAGTTTGTTTGAGGACGAGGTTTTGGCTCGGATACTTGATGCTGCAATTATGTACGACTGCCTCAACATCAGTAACCTGGCATGTATCGAGTTAGTCTGCCGACGGCGTCAGCTTCTGGCAGAAGCGCATAGCGCCTCACCGGCGGCCCCGTCGTACATGGGGGCCGAGCACTTCATGGGGCAGACGTACAAGGCAGGTGGCGGCATCGTTGTTCCTAGCCTCACAGACTATGTCAGCAAGCAGATGCAAGCGCAATCACAGATAATGAAAGAAAAGAGGAAGATGGAGGAAGCCAAAGGAAAATCAAAAGGCAAACCCCCCAAACCCCAACCAAAGCCGGGGGGAGGGGGTGCGACAAGTTAGCCTGCGAGATTGGGAGGTTGTGGCAGCTGCAGCCTTCTGTATCTCTTTTGGTTCAGCTGCAACTATGCGAAGCAAGTGGTCTTCACCTGTTTTTCATGCACCCATCCATGATGGCAGGCATCGTGATGTGTTTCCTCTTCCTGTGCTTGCCGTCGAGCAGGTTCTGGATCGGTCCGTGTGCAGGGATGTCCAACGACGTGTGCTTCGCAGGGGTCAGTTGGCGAAACGTGCAAATCAAGCCATCTTGGCCTTGAATTCGCTTTTTTCTGGGGAGTCCTTCGGACATGATTCTGGAGTGGTGGATGATCTGAGTGTGTTGCCGTTGTTTCAGCAGCATGCCATTTCTGACATTATTTCTGCGGTCAGTCGTTTGGGGGCGCCTTTGCATGACAGTGGCCCGGGAGCTCTTTCGACGCTCCGGGCGGCCGGCTCCAGCTATTGTGAAGCTAAATCTGGCGTAGGTGATGTGGTGCCGCTGGCTTTTTCAGATCTCTCGTTGCCCTCCAAGGGGGTGGTGGGAGTTGATTTGCTGGAGGCGTTGGATGCTCCTTTGAGGGCGATGGTGGACGATTTTGAAGGTGCCATGCTGCAGGACTCCAGTGTCTGGACAGCCGTTTCCAGGGATGCATCGCATTTGAAGCCCTACAGTGACCCGTGTCTCAAACACAGGAAGAATTTTCTTAGGTTTGTGCAGTTGCTTTACGATAGGGGTTTAGTAGGGTTTACCTCTAAACATAGGGGCTTCGTTGGTGCTTTCTCGGTTGCCAAAAAGAATAAGATTGTTGATGGGGTCGTTAAGAAAAGGCAGCGTTTAGTTCTCGATTGCCGTCAAACCAACCAGTTGTTTAGACCCAGCCCTTACACACAACTGGGCAGCCTTGCTTCTCTGTGTAAATTGCAGCTTCCAAGTGGACAACAATTGTATCTGTCCGGTGCCGACATTCAGGACTGCTTCTATGCGGTTCATATACCGGAGAAGATGCAGGAATTCTTTTGCTTGGAAGGCTGGTTAGATTCACGTGACATTTACAAAATTTCAGGGGGAGCGTTGCAATTTGATGAAAGCCGCAGCTATGTTCCTTGTTTTACAGTGTTGCCCATGGGTTTCTCCTGGTCATTTTATCTGGTTCAACAGATACATCAATCTGCAGTTTGCCGAAGTTTAGACATCCCTGAGTCTTCTTTGTTGAGAGATGGTTTCCCTGCACCAAAACTGGAGGAAGGTCAAGTGTTGAGCATGCCATATTGTGACAACATTCACTCGATCTCGATGGATCCAGGGACTTGCAATGCTGGCAAACAGAAAATTGTCGGCGAGCTGGCCAGGTTGGGCTTTGCCATTCATGAGGAAGAAGATGCAGCGCTCACCTTTGAGACGCTTGGAGGCGAGGTGGATGGTGTTGCTGGGGAAGTTCGCATGACTCGTCGTAGGGCTTGGGCTGTCATCCGGGCTTTTGAGTATGTGGCCGACCATCCTGTCAGCCCAGCCACTATTCAGCGCCTTTTGGGTCATGCTATGTTCTTCTCAACTTTGAACAGGAATGGGATGGCTGTTTTCCGCAAGTTGTATGATTTTGTTGAACGTGGGGGCGCGGCTAGAATGTTGAATGCAAGCGAATCTCGGGAGTGCAAGATCTTTGCTGGTATTGTCCCTTTACTATTTGCTAGCATCCGTAGACCTTGGTCTGATGAAGTCCTTTGCAGTGATGCCAGTCCTGACGGGCATGGGCTTTGTTCAAGACACCTCCCTATGAATGTCATTGACAGCATTGGCAGGTGGAATGAGCGTTGGCGCTACAAGCGCTTGGAGCCGGAGTTTTGGCAGCCCCGCCAACGTGCCCTGGGGTTGGATCTGCTTGGTGATGTGGGTACAGTTATGGGTGATAATATTGATGAGTACGATGACAACTACATTATTAATAACGATGAGTTTCCCGAGGTCCCCAAAGAGGTTTTGGTTCCTAGCTGTTGGAAAACTACTCTCATGGGTAAGTGGCGCGACACTTCGGAACACATCACTGTCAAAGAAGGTAGGGCTTTGGTATTGTGTTTGAAGAGACTGTGTCGAAGTTTGGGCAATCGCAACAAGCGGCATTTGATTTTTGTTGACAATCTTGCGTTGGCTTTATGTATCCCCAAAGGGCGTGCAAAGAACTTTGCCATGCTGCGAATCTCTCAGCAGGTTTCGGCTCTTTCATTGGTGGGATCTTTTTCCATCAGACTTCGTTGGGTTCCATCAGAATTTAACCCTGCTGATGGGCCCTCCAGGGGCCAGATCCATCCGGGTGCTTACACCCGGCCAGGGTCATGCAGCCCGGCAGACCATAGGGAAGCTGCGGGCTGGTACTCGGTCCTTGCCGATGCCGAAGCAAAGGACACCTGGACCATGCTCAACCCGAAGCTTGGGAAGCAAAGGGGGCCAGTTGAAAGCCGTCAAGAAGCCGGCTGCCAAAGTGCTGAGGGAGAAGAGGGGCTTGGCGAAGAGCTCTTTGCCGCCCAGGAGACAGATCACCAAGATTCCTGTGGCAGAGGAGGTAGACATTGGTCGCAGGGCTCAGACAAATCGTCTGACAGCATTGGAGATGAGATCGGTTTCTGTGGAAGTGAGGAACCAGTACCAGCAGTACCATCTCAGATTCGAGAGTTTTTGCCGGGGCAACGGGTTGCAGTGGCCCCCCGGCGACCAGTGCGACATGATACTCGCAGACTTCCTGGACATATCCTTCCTGGAGGGCAAATCAGCTGCGGAAGGAGAAAAAGTGGTAGCGGCGGTGGAATTTGAATGTAGGCTTTCGCGGAAGACTCCCTCGGTGCCGTCGAGCCTTGAAAGGCTGGCGTCGGGAAATGCCTGCTGGCAGCCGCCTGCCTTTGCCGAGAGTGCTGGCGGCCGGCATGGCTATGAAGCTCATTGCCAGCGGCAACAGATTGATGGGCTTGAAGTTGATGGCCGACCACGACACCTATGTACGTCCTGGAGAGTCCATAGGGCTCAAAGGAAGGGATGTGGTGCGACCTGTTCCAGGAGGAGGGCCGCAATACCAGTGGTATGCCATCGTCATTCGAGATCAGGAGGACTTGAGGCCGGACAAGACGGGCGTTTACGACAATTCAATCCCATTCAATAGCCCGCGAAGGGAATACTTGGGAGAACTGTTGTGGAGACAGTCGTTGGCCCTGAAGAGTACAAGGGAGAACCTCTACCCGTTCACAGCAGACCAGTATCGGAAGGCATTTGTCGAGGCAGGAAGCGCTCTGGGCGTTCAAGGGCTTCACCCATACCAAACCAGACATGGGGGAGCCTCGGAGGACCTAAATCGAAAAGAGCGCGACGCACTGACTGTGAAGAGTCGGGGGAGATGGGTCACCGACCAGAGCCTAAGACGATATGGGAAAATAGGCAAGATTCAGCAGCTGCTCAACAAGTTATCACCAAGCAATCTGGCATTTTGTCAGTGGTCGAGCGAAAACATGGAAGCAGTTCTGAGAGGGAGTCTAGCTCCAAGGTCCCGTTGAGAAGTTTTGGATGGCCAGATCTTTTTTCTCTGGACTCCTTGCCAAACAAGTTCAGTATAGAGATATTTGCTGGTACAGCTCGTATCACCCAGTGCCTTTTAGATCAAGGATTGCCTGCATTCCCACTGGATATTTGCCTTTTTCCTTCGCACAATGTTTTGGATATTCACATTGAGCATCGTATTATTCATTGGCTGGTTTCTCATCGCATTTCGTTCTTGTGGTTGGGTATGCCTTGTACTAGTTTTTCACGAGCTCGTAAATGGGATAGCCTTGGCCCTGGACCTCTTCGGGATGTTGACAATTTATGGGGTTATTCTTGGCTTAGTTCTGGCGTCTGGCGACAGAAAGAAAGTTGTGCAAGGCAATTCCTTACTGCGATTCACTGTGCGTTGCATGGCAGTTTGCGAAGAGCATGGCATTCCGTATGCCATCGAAAACCCGCTGTCTAGCTATGCATGGATGATGCCACCAATGAAGAAATTTTGTCAGCGTTTTCAACCGACAGAAGCTGTGCTGGATTTTTGCCAATATTTCGAACCATGGCAGAAACCCACAAAAATACTGGGAAATTTCTGGCCTTTACAACAGCTGTCCAAACGATGCCATCCTTCACAAGGCTTATGCAGCATGTCTCGCCAGCCACACGTCCGCCTGTCAGGTACGGATGATGCTGGCACCTTCATGAAGCTCAAGGCGCAACCGTACCCTTGGGCTTTGGCTGCTGCAGTGGCACGTTTGGTTGCCGGTGCCATTCAGTGAACCTCACTTCACTGGATATGGGGTATGGGTGAGAGGATGCTTCGTTACCTACTTGTACAACATGCCAAATTGGCATGGAAGTTTCAAACAACCCTGCGGCCTGGCAGCACAAAAGATGGGCCATGGAGGCATCGGTGTCATAGGCATTGTTGAGCAGGAAGTTGATGAGATGCCGCGAATGTCCCTTGGTGTTGCCGTCTAATCTCAAGGCATCTCATGTTTGTCCACCTCCACCCCACCACCTCACTTTCAATTTGGGGTGAGAGGATGCTTGTAAAGTGAATTTCCAACCTACCACTCACGTTACCTACTTGTACAACATGCCAAATTGGCATGGAAGTTTCAAACAACCCTGCGGCCTGGCAGCACAAAAGATGGGCCATGGAGGCATCGGTGTCATTTATGTAGATATTGAATATTTCATATACATATGGACATCATACGTCTCAATGATATCCCACAGATACTGGGTGGTTTCTGCTCGATCTTTGGCTGAGATTCTCACATCTTCCAGGGGAAGGTGGTCTTGGAGGTGCCCCAAGGGCACCAGGTGATGCTTGTTGATTACCCTCTGGTATTGCCTAACATAGCTATGGAAAATCACAATTTTTCATGGGAAAATCCACTATTTCCATGGCCATTTTCAATAGCTATGTTAAATTACCAGAGGGTAAGCATTCTACATGATTGATAATTCCTACAGTAGAACAAATACACTATTGTTCTTTTCTGAAACATGTGATACTAATGGGTGAATACCTATGTTAAGCCATGTTGATCATCATGAGTTATTGTGGGAACCACTACAAAGAGATGACAGAGAGAATAGAGAGATGAGCAAAAACAAGCAGGCTATGATTCGGCTATGATGGGCAACAGTAGAGCAACTTAATATGGAGACAAATAGGTTTCTGCTCAAACATGGGGAAGGGGCCCCACCACACACCATTGGTTTCGGCATGTTTCTGCAAGTGAAACAACAGGTGAGATTTGGGCTAGCCCAACTCTTCAAAACACAACTGGAGGGAGTGTCCGGAATATAGGTGCAGTGAACTTTGACAATGAAGGGGTGCTGAGCGGAAAATCTAATGGTAAGCCACCACATCTTACCATTTGGTGGACCTTATAAACCTTCAAAAGATGGGGCTGGTCATCGGCTTCACAGTAGCATCCGTCAAGATGCGTGCTGCAGAAAACCACGTTGACAAGGAATGGGTCATGTTTGGGATATTGAACATCACCGTGGAATGGTTGCTGGATGTTGAAACGTCATACTTCGCTACCCCACGCTGGTTTTGATGGTTCAAACATTTTGAAATCCTCATTTTTGCTCCGCAACCCGTCATCTTTAGGGGTCAAATCCCCACAAAGCCATGTTTTTTCTAAGTCAACAGATCCCAGTGTTTCCATGATCTGATGGATCAAATCCACATATTTCCATTGTTTTTCGCGGGGCGAGATCCCCATTTTTCCATGATTTTCGACATAAATTGGTGGTACGGGACAGTAAACTAACATAGATACGGAAAATGGATGAAAATGGCCACATCAGCCACTTTATAGATGACTTGCCTATAAAAATGGTGATTTTTAATGACTTTTCATAGTCGTGTCATTTCTTTGTCGCCGATGCCCCGTTGGTGGAGGTTTGCTCCGGCCTCGGCCTTTGTTCCCTCTTTGCGGCGAAGGCCCAGCACATTGGTTCCACTGGGATGCAGATCCAGGTAAGGGTGATCATAGTGATGATAATGATTGTAATGATGATGATCCTGAAGCTGAAGCTGAAGAAGAAGAAGAAGAAGAAGAAGAAGAAGATGAAGAAGAAGAGTAAGAGCAAGAGGAAAAGGAAAAGGAGGACGATGACGCCGACATTGATGATGATGTTTCTAATGATTCAAATGATGATAGTGATGATGAAGAGGAAGAGGAAGACAATGTCGACGATCTCGATGGACATTGCCGTGGTAGTGCCCACTTGGTGGATGTGATGACATCTTGACGTTTGCAACTACTGCAGCAGCAGGCCAGCATGCCAAGCTTTTGCGCCGCCGGTGCATGTAGGAGATATAGGAACAATGTTGAATGATCTTCAGTGAGCTTTGGGGACCATGGGCTTCAAGATACTTCGAGCTTTGCAAAGCGCTGTCCTCATTTTGAGGATTACCATAATTGGCATTGGCTTCCATATTAGACTCTCCAACTGTGCCCGATGCCCACTATACTCATTTGATCCACCAAACAGGACCAAACAATAAAGCGATGCTGGAAAACGTGAGTGAGTCCAGGGTTGGTCCCAGTAAATGTTTCACAAGAAGCCTTGAAATACCATTGAATCTGTTTGCGAAACTTGCACCGTCGGTGAATGCTTTTTTTCTACCCGCTCACCTACTCCGAGGCCCTAAAACATTGATTTGTTGCGAAATAGATATTGTATTGCGGTATCATTACATTCTCCATGTCCGAACTTTATGCTTCAACCTCCCAATTTTGCGATCTCTCCCGATCTTTGTGGACGGATGACACAATGCAGCTCCTATAATTTTGGACTATTGAGATCCAAAATAACTTTCACTCCATAGAACTTTGACCCTTGACCCCCAACAATGGGCGACAGTACTAAAATCTTGTTGTAGTTAAATTGCAAAGAATTTTGATGATAGAATAACCAGTACTATAATTATGAGGGGTTTAGGATGCTTTCGGTAGATCGCCCCAGATGAACCTGTCAGGCCGGTGCGCGGAAGGTCATTGCCATCGAGGTGGACCTCGGGGTTCCATAAATGGGGGGGTAGCCCAAAATGGATGGTTTAGAACGGAAAATCCATGAAGATCCTATGAAAATGGGATGAGAATGGATGATTTAGGGGTAACCCTGATTGGACACCTCCATTTAGATGTCTTGTGGGGCCCAATTTTTAAACCTTGCTTCCAACAATTCCAACGACGAGTGGATAGGGCTTTGGATCAACATTTCAGGAGGAACTTGCTGATTTGAGTGCAATTTTGCCGGAAGAACCATCCCATTGTGTCGTCCGGTGCAGAGATAGGGTCAGCCTGGCTATTTCATTTCACCATATTTCGCCATCAACCCTTATGAAACCAGCAAGGAGAGAGGCGTTCGGAATGAACACTTGCTATCACCTGGAAAATACAACTACGAGAAGGTGCCCCCCCTAGACTGTATCCATGTTTGGGAAACATCTTAAATCTTTGAGGAATACCTCAACTAAATACAACGTAACGATTTAAATCCTAACTTGGACGGAGTACGGTAGCTGGAGAAGCTGGTTTCTGACCATGCTAACGATTGGGAGTTTTGGTGGATACACTCTACACTTTGATGGGGGCCATTTTGTTGGGAATGGTCCCTTCATGCCCTGGGGTGCCAAAACCTTACCTGATTTTGTGATCCTAGGATCATCCAACTGACCGGCATTTATGTTTGATGGACGATCATTCTTCAATCATCAATGATCTTCGGTACAACCCCCAGAAGTGATTGCTTGAATTCCTCCAGTTTTCTTCTGCGGAAACGTTCAGGTTTGTTGCTCCAATGTCTATGGTGGGGAAAACAGCATGGTAAATCATTGTTTTCCGGGCTGAAATTCTACAGATGTTGATTCCGATTTTGCCATCCCCTCAAACAATGCCAGTGATCGCGGTGTTTAGTGCGCTAGGCGCATAGCGAGCTGGCGGAAGTCAGCAGAGAGATTGCGAGAAGAAATGGCTATGACGAGGTGTCGTCGGGGGGATAAAATGGGGGGGTATTCTGGAATAGAGTGTCTACCTGGATAAATTATTCTGGATGTGGGGTGACAAAACTAGCCACAGAACACATATAGTGGAGATATATGGACACAATACATTATGGAATACTAGGAGATAACAGGAGATAGTTGAGAAGAACACCAGCATATGTTTGAGTTCAACTTGCCGTCATATAGATATTCCTTCAGAAATTGAAATGACGGATCCAAGCCATATTTGGTTTTGTGTGGATAGAATTTTGCATACTATGGCTACTATGGTTGACCACATGTTGATACGTTCAAGAAACGAATAATGGCAGCAGCGGAGGGGAGCATTGTAATGATTCACTATTTGGATGATTTGGGCAAGACCATTTAAATCATTTTGAACCCACAGTTCGCAGTGTCCACAGGGTTTCTTGTATAGTAGATGCCCAAGATGTCTTTTCAGATAAGTTTATATAGCAACACACTTTCAAGATGTCCTTCAGTTAAGCCTTCTAGAAACCAACAAATTTCTTCTAATTTCTCTATGAACAAATGGTGTCATCAGTTTGATACGTCCGCTTTCAAGTGATCTGCGGAGGTCATTGAGGTCGTTTGTGGAAGACCCAGGCCAGAGGACGAGGATTTTTTGACGGGATTTAGCCATCGCTTTTTAAAAGATTTTTACGGAGGGTTAGTGGGGATCTAATCACTGATATGATATAGATGATGGTTCGTTGATGATTAGTTTGGGGATTAGTTTGGAGCTTATACACTGCTTGGTTTATGGTGGATTACGACTACCCATTCCGGGAATCCAAATTAGTCAACCAGTACAAAGCGATGAAGGGCAGTTATGGCAGCAATCCACTTCGGGAATCAACCAGCCAGCAGCTTTGGGGTTGACAGAAGGTGAATTGGCATTGCTCAATTGGCACTTGGTTAATGATCATCAGCATGGGGACAATCGGGTTTCTGAGCATATCAATACATATCAACGATGCCCAATAAACGTCCGGATGACAGGTTAATGACCATGGTTCAAGTCCAGTTCCAAGGGGCTCCGCGGTACATTTTTGATCCGGACATGCTGAGAGCTGTAGTGAAAGTATTGAGAAATCAGTCAGTGAATCTCATGACATCGTGTATCATAGGACACCCTGGTTTGATTTTTGGAAGCCGAGGCCACATAGGTTCTGGGCGGCCCAATTCTGTTGTGAAAGTTGTCAAAGAACACCCATGGCAGTTGTTGCTGGGGATCAAGGGCCGAGATCAAGTTTTCCCGGCATTTTCATGGAATATTTCGGTAGTTTCATTTCAACAATTCGACCATGTCTTTCTGGTTACTTTATGTTACTTTCCAGTCCCAAAAACGTGAGTGTGGGCCGATACCAGCCCCAACTTCAGGTTGCTATTCACATTCCAACGTAGAAAATTGTCGAATCATTTTCTACATGCGAGCTGCAGGGTTTGGGTGGGAGTTGTTCCAGTCCCATGAGGGGGATGTTCAAACAACTGGGACTCTTCCAGGCATCAACAAACCTAGGCTAAACTGGAGACAAGCTGTCAACCATCTTTGCTCATTAGCGCATTCCTCTCAAAAAACTACCATCCAACCAATGAACGTAGCCCCTGCCATCTAACGGGTTGGAAGACGATTTTCCTTAGGCAATTATATGCAATTACACATCGGGCAATTCCCAGGGTCTATGCATCATCTAGGTAAATTCAATGAATAGATTGATATGCCATTCTATCATACATCATATCATATCCTCATAAGAAAGCCATTCAGATTCCATCAAAATTCAACTAAATTTCTCCGGCCGCTGGCAAGCACTATCTGCAGGTCATTGGAAAAGCTACCTGGTGGCATTGAAAAGGTGGACATCATTGCCCGGCCCGCAGAGACGGCAGAGACGTCTCAGGGGGAAGCCGGAGAACCACTAGCTACCCTTTGGTAAACTAGCATAACTGTGGACAGTCATCATATTTCATAGGTAAATCAACGAACTAAATTGCAATTTTTCAATAGCGGTGTTAGTTTACCAGAGGCTAGTCTTTTCGGTTCATGTCCAATATTTCTACGATGGACACTAGGGCAGTAAGTTGACCCATCCCGAATCAACGAAGGAAACTATGGCCATATCTCATCATCATGGGGGTTTCGCCAGCAACACACATTAGGATAAACAACTACTAGGATATAGTTGAGATAAACAAATACTATAGTTGGACATACTTGGCAATGGTATGGGTCAAACTTTCAGGGGACTACAGGTCAACTTCTTTTTCTCTGTAGCCTTGGCTATTGGTCCTCTTCGGGCTACTGTAATCAATTTTTACTCTAGGAGATAGGACCCAAGATTGGGTGACCTGGGATTGACATGGCTTTCAATGTGTGTACTGGTATTCAACTCCTACACTTGATGGTGCTATAGGGATTACAATGGCCACTGTTTGGAATATAGATCATTAGGAACACTGTTCTTTTCAATTCCTTTGAAAATGATTGGAATCTGCGATGAACATCCTACATGCAACATGGGTATGGGTCAAAATTCAAGCCCTAGGGGACCACAGCTTTTAGCATTAACCATCAAATTTTTGGGGTACCCAATTTTGACCCATACCCACATATTGTCATATATTGTCAGAATTACTGTCCACATGTCGATTCGGTCCTGCCGCGTCATCAATGAAACCACTGAGCAGCGGCTCGAGGTCTGCCTCTTCATGGGCTATTTCTTGATGCCTGGGGTCCCCAGCTGAAGAGCCATAGAATCCCATTCGGGGTTTCTAAGGGTGTATTCAATATTTGGGGGGGAGGAATTCATCGTTAATACCATCCTCAAACTATCAACTTTGCTCATATTTCATCCATTCTCCACCATTTTCCACAATTTTCCACCATTTTTGGATATTTTGGAGTTTTGCCCGTTGGGGGCGGTGCTCTGATGGGAACGTGCCTTCCGAAGGAAGTGTCTCCGTTGCTGGGTCGTTCCGCCATGTTGCACCGGGTCCTTTTCTCACGGGGATTTATAGGTTGCAAGACTACAAAATTGAAAGATACCCTCTGGTAAACTAACAGTTTGCTATTGAAAATGGCCATAGAAATAGAGGATTTTCCCATTAAAAGCGGTGATTTTCCATAGCAAACTGTTAGTTTACCAGAGGGGGTAACACACACACTTTTGGATCCGTTTGGATCTAGCACACATTTCCTTAGATAAACAACACACATTCTGGAGGCTGGTTAATGTTGGTAAACCAATAATAAACCACTATTTATGGTGATTTTGGGGATGGTTTATTATTGTTTTACCCACATTACATGTTTTTGGGTCAAATAGCTTCTAGCTTCCCGGTTTGCGGCCGGCGGCGTGTCCGAAGCCGTGAAATAAGTGGCTTGTGGTGATCATTTGTGCAGGTGTCAAATCATGGATACTGTAAATCCCTGGTTGGTTACTTGGGGAAAATCAGTGTTGAAACTCGCCATCTTCTGGTTGATCAATATTGATCATTTTTTTCCCATTGTTAATGGATTTAAAACGGGGTGTCCAGGGTATCCCCTTTACAGAAATTCAGATGGGGACGGGTCAAACTTATCACCCCAGGTGTTTGATACAATTAAATAGTAAGAATGCCGATGGAATTCTACATGAATCTCATTGCATGGATTTGTCCAAAAGCGGGGTACAGTACCCCAAATTCCAGAACTTGATCGTAATTACTTTTGTTTTTGATTAGAGGGGCTACAAGTTGATGAAACTCCCCACCCTCTTCAACAGCGCCATCCCATATTGTCAAATCTGGTTGATTTTATATTGAATCATATCCTTTGAAATATCCTATGATATAGCATTCTCACAAATGGTGATCAAAAATGCTATATCACCATTTCAAACAATTTAAACAAGATGTTCCAGCAAGTTATATACGTACCGATACATACCGTTTTCCCACCATTTTCCCACCATTTCCCACCATTTTCCCACCATTTTCCCATCATTTCCCACCATTTTCCCACCATTTTCCCTAATTTTCCATCCGAAAAAGACGTTCCTTACCTCATTTTCCCACGCCAAAAAGTCGACGATTCGCCAATCAAGGTACGAAGCGCGGCTTCCCGAGCTCATCGAAGCCAGGGACCGCTGGTTGAAGGTTGGAGTTTTCGTGGGATCAGTGGGTGTAATCATTGGAATATGATGGGAGATTGTATATATAAATTCATTATGTATTATATATCAATATATTATATACATATTAAATTTATAATATCCCATCATGGGAATATAATTGCAGATGATATATCCCATAAGAATTGTAATTCAGGGAATTGTGATGTCATATTAATGTGAGAATTATATGAGAATTGCAATGAAAGGATCGAGACTGTATATCCCATCATGGGTTCATAATGGGCGATTCGGCGATTGTACACTCCGGATCACTCCGGTAATCAAACGTGGCTTTCTGGAGAATCCACCGTTTCTATACAGAGTTCAAAGATGTTCAAAGTTGATTTTTCCATTAAAACCTCCATTGACACAAAAAATCCCAGCTAGCCATGTTTGATGACACCGGAGGGTAATGGGAATCTGATGTGATATCTGGGTGGTCGAGCTGATGAGACCCCCAAAAATGGGCGGTTTGATACGACCCTCCAGTAGACTATAACAGTTTGCTATGGAAGCCATGGCCCATTTATAGATGGTTTGCCTATTTAAAGTTTGGTATAATAATTATATAGATTATATGTATATATTCATCATGATTATATATGAAAAGAATGTAGTAATAATATTTCTTCTGGTTTTGATAGCAAAACAAATGACCAATTTTGTGGGTCCATCGGTACCCCAGTTCTCACCTATGGCCAAAAAAAAACAGCAAGCTATTTGATAGTCCCACAATTTCTAGACACAACATATCTCTCATTGGATTGGTCAATGGGAAAATTTACAGGAAACCTCTATATTTGATGGGAAAATCCATGGTTTCCTGTAAATTTTCCCTTAAACCAATCCAATGAATCTCATGATGTATCATCTATGTTGCCCATAGAAATGACAATACATTGGGGTATTTCCCATTTCGAGACCAGCCACATACAATTATGGCGTACCATGACCCCCCCAATCCCCGAACAGTGGGTAAATGAATTTTGGTACAGTATACCCTGTTTGATGTTCATTGCAAGGCCTCTTTTTCGATTGGTTTATTGGGAGTGTTTATCATTATATGGGTTTGGCACATTACTCGATAGAGCCAAATGTAATCTTCTATATCCATATTTGTACATACCATTCTGCCCGGTAATTGTTGGTTACATCATATATCATGTTATACCAAAATTTGAAAGGAAAACCCACAAAAGGCGGTTGCTGATTCCCATATTTTGGCGTTTTTCCAATGCTCAACTTGTTGGTGATACCCTCATTTCACCCGGCTTGGGGAGAAACTCTGCATCCCCTTGCGCCAGCCTGGTGGATTGATGTTCCCGGACCGCGCCAAGCTGTTCGTGTCCATGGTGCAGGTGGCAGGGACGGGAATGGAGCAGCAGGGAAGAAATGGTGAGCTCTTCTTCATGTAAGAGTTAGGTGGCTGAGAGGTGGTGTATAACCATGTTCCTGTGCTTTTCTCAATGTTCAAAGGTATCCAGATATCTGTATGAATTGTTTTCTTGATTCTTACTGCCAAACAAGGGTTGTGATCTCCAACAACTGATTTTCTTTAAAGGGGGGGTTTGAACCAGCTGAGACCACCAAACAGATGAGATTTGAAGCAACAAAACATGCCTCAAGGCAATAAGACTCTAACATTTGAAGCATATGAACTTGGATGGTTGGTTGACCCAAAAGCTTGGGGGTTGAAGTAGCAAAATTGGAGATATTTCAAAAAATAAATCATGGCGGACTTATTCGAGAGTAACAGTGGTGATCGCCAATCCAGAATTTCCTGGTGACATGCCATCGATATTTCAAAATAGAGGGGGCTTGCTTTACTTCTAGTGATTGAAAAGTCAGTGAGTCGTATATGATTGCCCAAGTAGGCAGGAAACTGGTTCCTTTCTAGGACCTGCTGAATACTCCAACATTGAACAATATCTAGTCAGGAAAGGGAACCAACACAAAATCAACACACCGACCATATCATTCTACTCATTTATATGTCCATGTAAGAGTTTCATTTGAAGTGTCGGCATGTTTTTTGTTTTTTTTTGCTTAGTTGCTTCAACAATATTCATTCTGTTTCAACAGGACAAACCTCTACAGTCCTCTACACATAGTTGAGTCCTTAAAAGCACCTTTATTCCATCCCTCTATCCCACTATCCCGTTCCATAGTATCTTACACTGGTTGGTTAGCAAATATTCCTATCGTGGGTCATGATTAGATCCCCAAAAACCAGGCAGTATATTCCGCTGGCCGCGTGAATCTGAGCTCAGCAAGGCCGTCTTGAAATATTGGTAGCATATCTAGCCCTGGCGGGTTTTCAAAGGTGTTCCCATACTGAGGTTTATTGATCCCAATATAAACATATAAGGTAGTATTAGGTACTGTAGTATAAGTACTTCTATGAAGCCTATATTAAGCTAGGAATTAAACTAAACATTTCCCAAAATTCCACCAGCAAAGGCATATCCAGAGCCTCAGCTATGACCTTCAGCCAGGATGGAGATCACAAGAGGAAACACTACGACTTCTTCGATGATGTGCTCGACTCAGCACCACCGCTGTAGTAGGGTTGACGAATTCCATGGAAAATGATCGTGAAGTGGTGGTGACTCTGTAAATCCTGGCAATTTTTTCGGGTTTTGGGGATGGTTCGAGGCTATCGCACCCCTCCCAGACTTCATCATCTTTCTGTTCCCGCTTCGGAAAGCCAAAGAACCCATCCTTGCCCCCCAAACGGATTCCAGGTTTGGGGGTTTGACTTCAGCTCCGTCAAGGCTGGACATGGTCGATGCATCTTTTTTTAGAGACCTTTACATCAACTATACCAGAAAACCTGGGGGACATGAAGCGAAGGGTTTGGGAACCAAAGTGACAGTGGGATTCCGTGGGATTCCAAGGGTTGACAGATACCACACCCAGTTCTTGGCCAACCACCTACTTAAGCAGGTGATCCATCACTCAGCACATTCCTCTTTCGGAGTCTTCAGAAGATTGGTCAACATGCAAGCCGTTCGCAACTGCAGATGGGTCTGGGATTTGAAAGGATACAATTTACTGTACTTATATCCCCTTACCTATCACAGGTTTGATCTCCATTTCTTCTTGCTTCAACCATCCAAGTTTCGCGGGCGAAGCCCAATAGGTTGAAACATTTTAGGCACCTCTACACATCCCAATGGTAGCGACCTCATCAGAGATGATGCTTCGTCGAGATGATTCTCCCAGGCATGCCGTTGTGTTGGTTGAAATATCATCAGATCATCCAATGTCATCCATGTCACGTATAGTGACCGTATTTACCTGCTCAAAAAAATGACCCAAGAATCAGCAATAATCAGCCATTCACCTTTCAGCTCGGTAAATCTCCCAGCACCCTTGGTGTGCCATCAGGAAGCAGCAAAGGCGGATCCGGTAGTGCAAGAGTGTGACGAGGCGCTGGGGGAAGAAACATCCTGGGTTGGTCATGGGGGTATTGATCCAACGAATACAATGGGTATATGATGGTATATGGAATGCTCAACCGGGTGATAGGATGTTATAAGATGGTTATGGCTATAAATTGCGATTTAGCTAACACAGTTTCTTTTTGATCTTGACCAAGGATGTTATGGGGATATCCATGGCATGTAGTTTGTGCGTAAACAACAATCTAGCTTACTTTTAGGTCGCCTGGAAATACCAAGGTGCCAGGATGGTGACAGGCTTTTGGCCAGGATCTTTTGATGAACATCATGGATGGTGCTGAATAGATTGATATAGGCAGATTGAACAGATCCATGGTGTTTGGATTCCCCATGATGGGATGGATGACCATACCACATTCAGCCTGTGTAGCTTCACCATGGCTGATGTGACGACTAGGGTCATTCATCCCTGCCAGACTGCTCTGGTAACCTCCAGCACCTGCATTTTGAACCTCGATTTGCTTCGCTGTTCAGCTGCCGCCTCAGAAGTTGCCAAGCCATGGAGGGCTTTAGCCCGGGATTGAGAGTGCGGATCTGTATGCTTGGAAGAGATCGCTTCCCACTTAGAAACAGCAGAGGGAAAAAACATGGAACAACCCGAACTGTGCTCGAAACTACCCGCGAACTCTGGGCGCACCGTTCCCAGTTCCTTTGATCAGTTCGCGGTTCGTCCCGGCTGAGGTGGCAACTTGCTACGAGATGTCGGCGAAGTTCAAATTGAGGTGTCGGCACGAGGCCTTTCCTGGGCGGGTTGGGTGAGGGGCACCCCGTTGCACCCTGCAGATCAAAGCACTTAGGCGAGCTTCGAGATGTTTCATATGTTTGCACCAACGGCTGCTTGGTGCTTTCAAACATGTAAAATATTTTCATCAATGTTCATCAATTTGAATCAATGTTCCAACTGAATCACCTGGGATCATGACCTTAATTGACCACTACTATTTCATGTTGGGTGGCCTCCAACTGCATTTTCGGATTCCTCACTATGTGGGTGTTCCGTCGATGGTCGTCCGGTTGGGTGTATTTACCGAGATGGGTGGATGAAGATCCCAAGTTTCATTTGTTATTTGTGATGAGTCAATGCCTCAGGAACCATCGAAACGGCAGGGGCTACCATCCATTTTGGGCTCACCTCATAGGGAATGGACCCAGGACTGATGGGTATATATGTAGGTCTCCTGCAATGGGGGTACCCACAAATCATCCATTTTTTTGTTGGGTTTTTTCCTTATCAAGCATCCATTTCGGGGTACCCCCATGTAAACCCTCATCTATTATTGTCCTGTACTTTGCCATGAAACATAATGAAACCATCCATGGCATTAGATTCTTTCCCTGTGCGGCCACTTCTCAGACCCGCAGCTGCTTAGAACTTCTGGAAGGGCGGGGAGTCAAAGTGCAAAGATCTGCAATCTGCAAGTCCATGCGGTTCTGGAGTCAAATTGCCTCAGCACAGTTGAATGGTTAAGTGCAAGCCACAAGATCTGTGCCATCTCTAGCGTTCCCATGTTGGACCCCTGAGTCATCTGGAAAGTGAAATCTGAAATGAAATAAGCCCTACTGAGACTGAGATGATGCCAAACAGGATCGAGATGTGGTATATAAATGTATATGAGCCCAAGTGTAATCTAGTCTGTATATATATATATATAATTATATACATATACACCTGGTATATATATATATATACACACCTGGTAAGTTTCCATTTGGATTCGAAACCTTTGCAAAGTTTGTTAAACATGGGCTAACCACATCAGTGGTTGAACATCTCATCATCCCGTTTTCACTGTAGCATGTTCGGGATGGGGAGAAGAGACCCGGTACCAGCTCTTTGAGCCACAGCCAAATCACGAGAAACGCTTGGGGCGCCCACGATGTGATGGAGGTGGATGGGCTGGCCAAAGAGGACAGCTTTGTTGCCCTTAGCAGATATCCAACAAGAGAGCAAAGGACATCGGTATAGTACCCAAGCATATCATCATTATCATATCAACATGCCACATCATATTGCCATATTACACCATACTACCAATCTGCTGGATACCCTGCGGTAAACAAACATAGATGTGGAAAGCCCACCATGAAAGTAGATCGTTTTCCTTGGGTTTCCTCATGGAGTTTTCCACATCTATTTCGGTTTACCCAGGGTAATTACCATAAAATCTCACCAAAGCAGGAAGTTCCCACTGTCAGGAGCCCCAGGAAAGGACGTCATCGAATCAGCTTGAGGCGAGTCGCGTCGCTAAAATCAATGGCCAGTTTGAGATACCCTGGGATCTGACATGATCTCACCATTAATAATGGTGAAACATGGGGATTTTACCATGGAACAAATGGTGATTTTGCCCTGCAAAATGACCAAAATGGTGGTTTCATGGGGCTTCGTAGGGATTTCTTTAGGAATAGTATGGTGATTTCATGGGAATATACCAATTTGTAGCAACAGACTTAAAGTATGAAACTACCCAACCAAGGAAAGCATAACATGAATCTCACATTGGGGTTCCACAGACTTGTGGACCCCGAAATGATACCGATTTTGTGACTTTCAGGGCTGCTGTACCTTTAGGATCCTTTAGGCATCTTCAGGCTACATCTTCCGTATAGATGCAACTAGTTTGAACTGGCTTGTGGTGTAGGTATATAGGCATGGTTTGCTTGAGCTGACTCCTTCGCTCCGATAGATTTCCCATGTTTGGCCAGCGTCCCAGCCGAAATGGCCAGGCAACATCCGGCGACCCATGACGAGCCCAAACCCACCCAGAATCCAGTTGCAGCTTCATCATGGGGGCCAAAGATCCCTATCTTTGAAGGATCAACTATAGGCACTCACTAACAAACATGCGAGCAATTTCCACTCCGTTTGCGATTTTGACCAAGGTACCACGCTTTGAACAAGTTTTAACTGTTGGTTGTTCAAATGGGGTATGGCTCAAAACTATGGCCCTCCGGTTTGGATGCTACGGCAAAAAAAACTGACCAAGTGGCTGGGTCCATTGGGCCATTTTCCCAATCTGGGCGCATGAGAGGTGGCTGAAACCACCAACCAGTTGCATCCCCAATATCTCCCAACAAACTGGTTTGTTGATGTTTGTTGATAATCCATCCTTGAGACAAACCCACATACTTAATATTGTTTGTTAAGTTCTATGTCCACAGTTATTAAGGTTAATAAGTGTGGATATCCTTAGTAAAAAACTTGGTTATACTATGTGTTTATTTCTTTCACACTTACGATGCCTGGGATGCAGCTCTAGTCCTTGTTGCAGGTGGAGCCGCAACCTCAACAGGCGTGAAACTGGCAAGCCCGAAAACTGACATTGATTACCCTTTGGTAATTGAACATAGCATAAAAAGGGCAATGATAAAATCATCTATAAATGAGATCAATCCTGAGAAGTCATGACATATAGCTATATCACCATGTTTAATAGGTCGACCATCAAAAATCATCTGAAAATGAGCCATTTTCCATCGCTAAGGTAAATGATTCAAATAGCTAAGTCATCTACAAACGGGCCATGGCTTTCATAGCGAACTGTTAAATTACTGGACGGTAAGAGTTTTATTGGGGGTGGCTATCCACAATTTTCTTTCAGACATTATTAGATTCTCAATTCTAGTGGCAATGGGGAATGGAGATTTCTATGCGAGGAATCAGCCATTTTGTATAGTGGATTACCATGAATACTGATCAATGTTGGAATCTTACCATGTGATTTTAGTGATTAATATCATGAAGCAATATTTATGATTACCATTGGGTATACAAATTGATCAACATTACCAAACATGGAATCGGGTAAATAGAATGTTGGTGGGTTTGATGATAGCATTTGAAACAAATTGTTTTGACATATACCATTATGACAATCATGGTTTGATATATGTGTGTATGTATTGAAAAGAAAGCATGCCACCCAAAAACTATGCATAATGTGGTAATCCGACACAAAATGCAAACATAGTGGTAAATCAACACTTTTGTGACTTTTGTGTATTTGTTTTTGGATTAGTGTATATATTTCTGGTTCGGCAATTATTTCAAGTTGCCCAGATTCATGAAATTAGTTCATCACTGTAGTGCTATGATGATGGTTGTGATATTCATTGTCCAGTTGCGCTTGTGTAATCATCCTGGAGTAGACAACTATCCTGCAAGTTCAATTTCTAATTGATTTTCCTGTGATATCTGACATACTCCTGGATGAGCATACTTGGGGGTTCACCCCACCAAGTAGGATGATCGGGTCTCTACTGGCAGGATACTTCAAGAACAACCTCTTTGCTTGGGTACACGCAGCATAGAACCCCGCTATGTAGCCCACCTTCTAGTACTTTCCACTTATTTTTCAATAAGTCACCATTCTACTTGGGTCAATGATATTCCATTGGATGGGTTTCATGGAGAAAAAAACAAGAGGAGCCAACGAACCCGAATGCAGATCACGTAGAAAGACACATAAACGATGACCACGAAGATACACTATCTCATAAATCAAAAACAT
>BGPT01002354.1:80393-92725 GCA_003297045.1 Symbiodinium sp. clade C Y103 | reverse complement strand
CACGTGCAACCGAGTGGGGCCTGGCATCCTGTGCCAATCTGAGGGAGCTACAAGCCAAAAGATTGCGTGTGAATTCCTAATTACAGGGGGCTGAGACCATGCATACTATCTATGGATATCTATTGTATTTTGGGGTAGATGGACCAGATGTAAAAATTGACATGAATCTGATGTTGGAACATCAACATCCGTCAGAATCACACAAAAACATACAAGAACCAATATCCAAACTGGTTGGTTGCTAGGGATTCCCCTATGTACTAGGATTGTGATACTCCCCAATTAATAGTGGTTAGTATGTGTTTGTATATACAGTATATATATATATATAATCCGCCAACATCCCCCAACTAATCATCAACCAACTGGGGTTTAGCAGCCATTGTTCATTTGGTAATGATTGTAATACTTCACCAGCCAGAACATACTGTAACTGTTTTCATGGCCATTTGGGTCTGATTCCCCAAATCCAATAACCATAGCGACGTCACGACGTGAAGTCAGTCTAATGAATCCATTTATATACGATTGTATCACCATTATATTCCCATATTTTGCTATATTAAATCCCATATTATTCCCATAAAATACTCCCATGATATCCCCATCAAAAATCCATCCTGCCATGAAAACCCAAGGAACTGCTGAGACGGTTCGCTTCCACCATCGCTTGCAGCTCCAAATTCACCTGCTTCACCTTTTGCCGTAGGTCCTGCGGTGGCATCAGTGGGGTACTCTCCGGTAACCAAAAAACAACAAAAAAAACTGATCCACGGATGGTAAATTTAAATAGTGGATTCTCCAGAACTATATAATTTCCTGGAAGGTGTTCGAAGCGATCAATATTTGGATCATGCGATTCGAATAGTTATCGGAGAAAAGGCTGGAAACCGCCAGCCAGGCATGACGGGGCCCTTCCCAAAGAAATGTCCACTAGTTATCGGGTTGGTTACGTACCCGCATGTTGCTGGGTACACCCCAAAAACTCACATTGCACACCCAAAGATGATCCTCTCCAAACAAAACAATTTTCCAAACTCGAAAAAATGGGGATTCAGATTCGTTTCCACAAGGGGTATTTAACAAATCATGGATATGGTCCACATGTTTGATATCATGATTGAAGTGGATCATGTGTTTCGTTTGTATGATTTAGCCGGTGATCATAGTTTGTTCATTCTGGAGGACCTTCATGATTGGGGTCAAATCCCACATGTTCAATCCCCATCCAAATTGATGCTGAAATCTGCAGGGGAAAAACATGAAAAAACAACATGCACTAAACGGTTCATTTTCCCATCAAAATGGTTGTTTAAGTTACTAGGAAAATGATGATGCACCCGTACACCATGGGATTTTGGGGCATTCGTCATGTTCAAACAAAATCCATCGTGAAATCCATTTATTGGTGATGTATCTAACCAAATGTATGTTTGGTGAAATCCTTACGGAAAGCAAACATGATGGGTTTGTCATGGTTTGTCTGAATAGTGTACCCCAAATTTCATTGTTTAAATGTTGATTTCCCAGTAAGTGCCATGTAAAAGGAACACACCATTTCCAAACAAACCATTTGTTATACATCATTCATTATATTGATTACATATCTTGGTTGTATACCATCCCATCATTTCATTGTTTCTAAATCCACGTGAATCCCATGAAATTCTATTGTTTGAATATGTTTGAATGATTTTGAATTGTATTTTTCACCATTTATATATTTTTTCTATGGCGTCTTAAGGTTCCAATGATTACCCCGTCCCTTATTTCATGGCTAAATCCCTAGGGAATCCCCTCCCGTCCTCCGAGCCGATGCCTTCGAAGAGTTTCTGCTCCTCATCGCTGAGGCGTTCCAAGCGCGAGAGCTTCAATTCGATCTCCTGGTGCGGCAGCCATAGGTGGAAATCACATGATAAAAAACGGAAGAAATATGTGCACCCTCCGGTAATTTAACGTAGCTGTATCCCCATGGCCATTCCCTGGGTGAGGTTAACATGGACCATTTTATGGGGTGCCAATGGTTTTGCCTACAAAATGGTTTTAGGGACTCTACAAAATGGTAAGGCCATAGCCAGAGTGTATTCAGGGCTTACAAAATGGTAGTGTTTGTCATTTTTTTTGGATAACTTAATTGAAAAACAAGATGGAACAATATTTTAAAAACATTTTTAAACGACAAAACATACCCTCACAATACTCTACAAAATGGATATTCGTCTCTTACAAAATGGTTGGGTTTTGATGCCCAAAAATTCATCATGCCCCGAAATAAAAATGAAAAAAACGCCACAACCCACCAATTGCTACAAAATGGAATCTTGGAGTCCAATGTTCAACCCCAAAATCCATAGCAACCAGAACCATTTTCTAGGCGCACAGCCTGTCAATAAGACTTTTTGGTTGGAGTTGCAAATTGTTTCATGCAACTCTTACAAACTGGCAAAGTAGAGATACTTTTGCCAGCAATGTGCTGGCAATCTTTTTGGAGATGAACGCTTCGCCCATTGGAAGTCATAAAAACAGGTCCCAGGCTGAGCGCATTCAGGTCATCAGCAGCAAGGTTTTTTTGGGAAGGCGATGTTTTTCCAGCGCAGCAGCACGAGCACCAAAGCTTTGTGAGCAAAGCGCCCACTGCCAGCCCAGTGACAAAAGCAAGCGTCATCATCATCTCAAAAAGCTCCATGGGGCGTTTGTTAGACAAAACGCTGGGGATCAGGCGAAAGCAGTTTTGAACTTTAGGCCGCAGAGAAGGGTCTACACTACAGAATGGTGCACTCTATGCAACAGCCCACACCATTTTCTAGAAAAAAAGCTAGCAAACAAAGATGGCCGGCCAAACAATGCCAAACATTGTTTTCTCTCGTGCATGATGCATCGTCCTTGGTAATTGTCTCCTCGTGCTGCGCTGTTGGCTTCCTAATGCGTTTTGCATTACCACAGCACATGTAGTTTTGAAGCTTCTTACATCTCTGGCATTGCCGGACGGCGACCCTCGTGCATCATCCTAGCAAGTGCGCAGATCCTACACAACAAGTGAAAAGAAAATCAAAAAAGGCAGCTGCCATTTTGTAGGGCTTGCACCCATCCATTTTGTAGGGTTTGGGTTAGACCCCGCCTTTTGTAGTTACAAAACGCGGGGTCTAACCCCTTGGGGTGAATTTCAAGGGGGATTTTTGAGGTAGGTTGAGCTGCCTTTTTTGATTTTTTTGTGTTCTTTGCATTAAATAGACTTCCATTGCTTGCATAGTCTCATGCCCAGGTATGGCGGATAGTGCATGGACGTTTTATGCTTGTTGGATGTGCCTTTTTTAGATGCGCAGTGGCACTTTGGGATCTGTGGGGAAGAACATGTTCTTTTGGTTCATATCCTGTTCTGTCTGTGCGGTTTGCGCTGCCATGAACTGTTCATCTTGTTTTGGGGTAGATTGAGCTGCCTTTTTTGATTTTCTTTTCACTTGCACCCATCCATTTTGCAGGGTTTGGGTTAGACGGTTAGACCCCACATTTTGTAGTTACAAAACGCGGGGTCTAACCCAAACCCTACAAAATGGATGGGTGCAAGTGAAAATGTCTTCTTACAAAATGCACTGACACATCCTATAAAAAGGTTCTTTTTCGGATGGTATGTTTGGCTCAAATTTCTGATTTCAATTTGTTTAAACTGAAATTTGTGAATGATCTTGGCAGCAAGCAACCGCTCAAGAAAAACGCGAACTACCAGAAACCAACAAAGACATACAGCGAACAAAGCAGAACACGAACCTCCCCAGCAAGACCACCTCCCCTGCCGCTTCAGAATCATGATGCATCGTTCCACAACTCCATCCCTTCACGCGTGCACAGGACTCTGAGAGACACCCCCGGGTCAAACCCCAAGGGCCACACGAAGGACATGCAATTGCAGAAGTCCGCACCACAACCCCTCCTGGCATCCCACCACGGCTGCGACATATTTGAACAAGAAACCTAGTTGTGAGGTTGCTAAAAGTTACTTGAGGAGCCGAGTGGTGGGGGTGGCCCCGGCACCGGGGCTGGCGGGGGATATGCCGGCGGCGGCCCAGCCTTGACCTCAGACGTTAGCGAAATTTGTTTTTTGATGTTAAGTTGTTTTTTGGTGGCAGGCAAGACATACTGGGCGACCGGACCTTAGCCATCTGCAGCAGGACCTATAGCGCCTTGTTGCGCTGACTGTACAATAAGCAACGCCAAGGACATGAATGAATTTTATCAATAGGTTCGGAATCCAGCATTCTGCAATCCAAACAGGGAGTGCCCGCTCCCTCGGCCACCACACGCGCACGTGAAGATGTAGCAGCATGAGGTCAATGAGCCAATCCGGCAAACCCGCCTCCTGCTGCCGCGAGCGGCACAGCCGCAGACTGCCGACACTCAAAAGAAGCAGCCTCGAAGGTCCTTGCGCTTGCCTTGCCGCGCCGCCACCTGCAGCGGCAGTCCAGCAGCTGCCGGTGGCAACACGAAAGGTGTCAGCCTCCTCCAATCGGCTGCCCCGCTCCTTGAGCACCAGCATGGACAGGACGAGTTTCTGGGTGCTGCGGCTGCAACTGCCACAACCGGAAAATGCAGGGGCTGGCTTCCATCCCAGCCGAGAGTTCGATTGAACCTCGTCGGAAGACTTTCCATACGCATCGCCCCAATGCGACATGGCCCTACTGGACAAAGCTTCGGGCTGCTGTAAAAAAATGGTTTGAACTGAAACACAAGCTACCATGCACAACACAGTTGAACACCCTTGCTGGCGCGCTGAAATGACTTTCCCCTTGATGAGCAAACCCTTCTGATTAAACTTGACAGTTGCAACTTCAGAAGACATTATTCAGAAAACTTTTTTGAACATTTCCATTCTTGCAGCTGCAACAAATTGCTCCTGCAATGTAGCTAACAAAGGAGCACGTCACAAAAAGAAACGACGTTAAAATGCATATGCACAGAGCATGCTTTTGCATTCCTAGCATCTTCAGAAAGTATCAGAAAGTATCTTGCTCACCAACAATGAAGACAAAACACCGAAACTTTTCTCCAGGCCCATCATGCAGCATCTCGGCATTCTGCAGTTGGGGTCACGCCTGTCCACTTCAGCGACCCAGCAACAAAAGCACAAAAACTCACCTCATCAGGAACTATCTCCTCGTTTGCAGAAAATGGAATCTGTTGCACCCTGTACAATTTGCTAACCTCAATGTCCACAACCAGAAGTAACACCGCAAAAAATCTTCTTTCAGATGCCCAGCAACCGCTAGATCTGACACCCAAAAAAGGTCAAAGCCAATAAGGCAAACGGTATCCAAACAATCGTTCGCGCAGCGAAAGCTACCAGAAGCGGAGAAAGAGCTCCAGCTGCTACTTGGTCGGATCCAAAAGCAACTCAATGACCCAGCAGCCAATGAAATTAAGAGCCTCCTGCTCGAGCTCCGAAGGCACATATAGGTTCCAAGAACAAAGCATGCCAAACATCATGCCAAGATTGGCAGCTGGCCAATCCGGATCTCTCTATAGCAATCCTTCGCCCTCTGGTCGCGCATCTGGAGCCACCAGAACACCCTATGGTTGCAAAAGCGGCTCGTTGCTGTCAGCCGCAGCAGCCGGAGCTGCTTCCTGTTCATCGTCCGCGCAAGCGGAGCCAGCAAGAATTTCCGGATGCAACTTGGGCATCGTGTCGGCTGCTGCACTCTGAGACAAATCATCCCATTCAACATCCGGCGTCATGGCGCCTAAAATGCAAAGCAAAGTTACTGGAACAACAAGTCCTTGAGCAGTTACAGACACGAACCAACCCTCTCCAACTAGAAGAATCACGGCTTTCCCTTCCACTCTTTAAAATCAAAAATTGATATCGTTGCTCTTGATCCGGTGAAGTAAACCAGCCAAAAACACAAAAGTTCGTTGATCGAACATCAGAACCGGGGCAGCCTTGCACGAAAACAAACCACACCCCACGCACCGACTAATCAATGACCAACTGCAACACAAGAAATATCTATGTAAACTCTGACGAAACAAATACGACACACTTTGCGCATAGGATGTCGTTTTCCTTCTCTTGCTGCGCCGCTCCGGTACGATGAGCTCGCGCTGTCCCAGAAAATAGGCAAAATCTGTACATCTGTCCCATAGATGCCATTCTGAAGGCGTCCATTTGTCCAAAATATAAAAGCAAACCCGTCTCAGGTCGAACCATGGCCCTCTGACGCTCCTGTGCTGTCGCCATCGGCCTCTGACGACGCTCTGCTGTCTTCATCGTAAAGAAAAAGTGGGTCTTCCTCAGACGAGCACGAATTGACTGGCACAGGGCTAGCAATCACCAAGCCAGCTATGCCCAAGACGCTGAAATGCAGCAATGCAACATGATCCCATGGATGATTAGCGTAAAAAGTTTCGTAGGAATACGAACCCAGCCGAAGCAGAGCGACGGCATCTTGAACTTCCTGGTCACGCCTGTGCAGGTTGCTGAAACCGTGCGAGCACATCATACGGACCTCGAGGCAACCCAGCCACTGGAAACTGCACGTCTGTTTCGACCTAACAGCGTCCCTTTCTGAATTTGTTAATAGGTAAATCATCGTAAAACATCTATCAATGATGGGCCATTCTTCATAGCGATGTTATGTAATCAAAGGGTAAATCCTTGGATGGAATTCTCCAAGGAAATGTTAGATATGTTTGGGCACTGGCAAGTGTCTTCAGCTATTGAACATGCTTATTGTTTGCACTAAAGATGACGATTTGAACACGAAAAACTGGGGGATGCGGTACTAAAAAATTGGATTATCCGACAATAAATTGAGAATATTACATTACATTACATCACATTACATTGCATTACATTGCATTGCATTACATTACATTGCATTGCATTATGTTAACATCAATATTACATTGCATTAATCGTTACATTACATTGATCATTACATTAATCATTACATTAATCATTACATGACAGTAATCATTACATTATATTGCATTGCATTGCATTGCATTGCATTACATTGCATTACAGTAACCATTACATTGCATTACATTAGCCATTGCATTACATTACATTAATATACATTAATCAGTACATTACAATACACTAATCACTACATTACATTAATCATTACATTACATTAATCATTACATTACATTACATTAATCATTACATTACATTAGTCAGTACATTAAATTACGTTACATTACAGTAAACTAATCATGACATTACATTACATTGCATGACATGACATGAAATTACATTACATACATATATTCATACATATTTTTAAAATACTCAATAAGATCAAATAAGTGCATTCCATGATATACCATATAGCTAATCAACAGTGATTCGATTATGATATAAAAACCACCAACAATACTGGAAAAGTATAAAATCCCATCAAAACAGTGGTACGAGTACATACATATTTCTTTTCAGCACCTTTTTGGGGATCGCTATGTAATATCCGTGTGCTCCATGGTGCTGGAATACGTATCAACATTTGCCTCAAAAATATCCGTTATTGTAGGTAAATATACCATAAATGGAGCATCGGAGCATTTGGGATACTCAACATGAATTACAATATACAACAACCAAAAAGATAAAAACCGTATATCCCACAAAAAAACAATGAATTCCTGGCTTCTATCTTTTTCGTTGCTTCTATCTAACATGACAACATCATGGAAATCTCCATCTTCCTCCAGCACCGCGATGCGCTGCTTCAGAAGTTCCAAGGCTTTTCGCTTCTGCGCATAGGTCACCTGTAGCTGCTGCGGCAGCTCAGGTGCGTTGCGGGTGAAGGGGGAGCCAACCATGATATTGTGCTAAGTTACACGGCATGAAATGATATGGGATATATGGGCCATATGGGATTCAACATATCTAACTAGCAAGAATGAGAATGTCATGGCATATCATGGGATATACTATAATTTGGGATGATTTCAAGGAAATGGTGCAGAAAAGCTAAGCTTTCATTCGTTTTTTCTACTCATATTGGGGATTGGAGATGTTCGATTTAATCACGTCTGGGGAATGGAAAGGAGAACTTTTCAGAATGTCATCCCGGGATTGATATGTACCCTGATGCATGAAAACAAGTGGGGTCAGCCCAAAAAGTGGCGCCATCGGCCGTCAACCGGGGTTCTTGAGGACCGAAACGGGAGCCAGGGAAGTTATCTATTGGGCAGGCTAGCGGCGCGCCTCATGACTCATGGTTCAAGTATGCAAATCTGGTAAACCCAATACTTAATAGACCTCTTTCAACCCGATTCTGGCAAAATCGTGGATTGCAAATGCCGCATCACCAAGGCCGTGTCAAGGCGCCAAGTGTGTCTGCAGGAAGCGGGTGAAATCTGCTTCGTCACTCCTCAGCAGCCCAGATGAGGGAAGCCACGGCTTTTCCACATCAGTCCAAGTTTACCCTAGGGTATCAACTCAAAGACTCAAAAAAACTTGGACATCACCAAACCAATTCATGATCATCTTGAGGAATGGGTAAATCAAAATACGGCTTTTCTTGGTGCATGATAAAAAAAAACAACTTTGGGTTGCTTAGTACCAATTTTGCTTGGGTTCAATCCCCTGTCCGTGTTGGTTGGTCAACTCCCAGTCTCAGCGCTTATATTCCATATGGAGATGTCCTACAATGGGGATACCCCCAAACCATCCAAGTCATTGGACCATGACTTCGTATTGAAAATTGAAACCCATGGTTACTCAGGGATCCTCCATGACTCTTGAAACCCCATATTCCATCTGAGCTGTATTGGAAACTCCGACTGAATCATTGGTTCCTGGTAATCTCCAGCTTTTGGACTATGAGAATCCCCACTATCTGGGGTAGTTTCTTTTTGAAAGATCGTCCAGCAAAGCATCAAGCAACGCAATCCCAAGTCTGGCTTAGCTGGAAATAAAACAATTTCAGTTGGTTGAATCCATTTTTTGTTGCTTAAATATGGTTACCCTCTGGCTATTGAACGGTTTGCAAACTCGCAAATCACAATGTTTGACAGGTAGTTATCATCATCAATCACCGAACTATATGTGCCATTGCTTCCATAGCCATGCTGAACAACCAGAGGGTAAATCATGTTAAATCCTGCTGGAAAGAGATCTAACCATTTTGGTTGGTCAAATCCCACTTTTTACATCTTTTTACCTCGTTGCTCCAAACACCCCAGCTACTACAAGGGTGGTAAATTGGGGAATTGTAAGGTAAAGTGACCAATCAACCCCCTTCTTTTGGCTGTAATTTGTATACATGTATATAATTATATATATATATACACATATGTATTTATATATATATATATATGTGTAAATTTAAATAATGGGTTAGAGCAACCCCACTTTTTGGGGAGCAAGCATTCCAGCCAGCCCTTCATTTCCCAAGCTTCTCCAGCAGAAGTTCCTCCGGCGTCTTCGCCACACGGGGGCCCGCCTCATCAGCAGCTGGCTGCTCCACTGTCGGTGCCTGGCGTGATGTAGGTGATGTTCACACAAGACGTTCTTTGTAATATAATACATATATTATATACCCTATAATTATAATATATATATATATATACGTATGCACTATCTCTCTCTCTCTATCTATCTATCTATTTATCTATCTGTCTATCTATCTGTCTATCTATCTATCTATCTATATATATATATACATATATGCACTATATATAGTTATATATATATATACATCTGTCTGGTGGACAACCATTGTTTCAAGTGTTAGTCGGAGGGAAGAGGGTTGAACAAAATAGTTCTATGTTTTATATCCATATTCCAATATCATACTCTTAGTGGTTGGTAAATGACCCCCAAATGGTCGGTCAATAGGATGGTTAATGGTTTGGAGTTGACCACATGACATAACTTAGCAACCCCCAAAAAGATCCCGATATATATCCCAATGTATAATGTATGTATAGTTATGATAGTATATAAATATATATATGTATATATATGTATGTATATATCTTCATGCTCCTATGATATCCTATGATATCTACTATATATCACATTCTACATATATACACATATTTTTTTGGTTATAGCAACCCCGAGGATGGTAGATGATGTTCTTCCATTGCCGAAGGATTCTTGGGCATCGACCTTGGGGGGATCCAAGTACTCCCTCAGATGGTACTGAGATCGATAGCCAACAGCTCCAAGCACCTTCTGAGACTGGCTATGACTGTAGTTTGTGATGGATTTTGGGGTAACATCGACATCTCAGATGGTGTCAAAGGAGCACTAGGGATATGACATGTAATCCATGATATATTATATTTATAACATTTCTGACGTCTGATGTCACCTATCTAACTCACTTCCAGGGGAAATTTCGACTTGGCCATCCATCGTGGAGACCGTAAAGCCAGTGAGTGGTAAACCCAAAACCATCAACATCCATAACTTTGCCAGAAAGGATTTAAACACCTGCAACCATCTCTGAGTGGAAATGTATGATTCGTTTACCAGCTTAGTAAGTAAGTGGTTAGTAAAGCAATAGGATCCACCATCCCGAATCTTCCCAGATTTCTGGGTCGTTTTTGAACCATCAAAATATTGGTGGTTTATGATTGCTCTACTCACATTTAGTGGCTAGTATCCCATCTATGCAACTCGGGGTTGTCCAACTTATAGAAAAACACATATCAATGGATTGGTGAATGGGAAAATTTTAACCGGAAACCCATGGGATTTTCCCCATCAGATATAGGGCTTTCCTGTAAATTTTCCCTTAAACCAATCTGGGATGCGCCCCATTCCGGGAGAAACATCGACCAAAATCGGTTCTTTTTTTTTGCGCACGGAATCTAGTCCACTGGGTAGGACTTGTTTCGGGGCAAATATATACATATACAGAATATAATATACAGCATCTTATTGTAATACATATAATATGTATATATATCATATAATATAACTATAATAGAATTGATGCATCCTTTAAGTTGCGTACAGTAAATGGATGTAAACGGTATCCTGGACTGAAACCCGTTCCACTGGAGGGCTTTTCGAAAGATCACCTGATTCAAGTGCGCAGCCTCTTTCAGACGCGCGCACCTCCGAAGCGATCTTTGGAAAGACATGCACAAACTTCAGGTTCTTGTTCGTATCCTCAGGCACAGCATCTCCGACCATCTCCCCATCTGAAACAACAAATATTGGAGTCATTGGGATCATCTTTTGAAGTAGCGCTTCAATCTGAAACTATAGATATTTCATGGGGTCCAAAGTTGAAGGACAAGAAATCTGGCTGAATCATAAGATACAAAACCAACCTGAAATACCCGGACTTCAGGGTGGTGCCCCAGTTATATACTATCATTTACGATGACTTCAGTTGGTGGGCAAGCTCAATGAAACTGTAATAGCCTGGAACAACTTTGATTGCAGGATCTTATAGCAATCCCCAAAGAGCAAGAAAATAACAACTGGTAGATGCCAAACATGGTGGATCAACCAGTGGGAAGATCACCCACTCAGAAAATCCAAAGAAAGGTTTCTCGCTTTCGCGGTTTGCCCACATTGTTGGATTGATAACAAAAAAACATTGCAATCCCCTGTTGTACATGCTTACCCTCTGGTAATTTCACAGTTTGCTATGGAACTTGACCAATTTAATTCAATGACTTACTGGCCGACCTATTGAAGCTAATCCCATTCCACATCCATTATTGCTGGGTATATCCCCAATCCAAGCAAAATTCCATTGAATTCCACGAAAAAACCATTTAATCCCATGAAATTCCACTATAAAATCCCATAGAAATTCCAACCAGAATTCCATTCAATCCCAGTGAAATCGCCAGGCGACGTGGTGATACTTGAACTTTCCGGCGGATCCCGCCTCCACGGTCGCGCTGTTGTCCTGGCGGTGAATCATCATTTTTCCCCTATTGAGAATGGAGATTTTCATGGAATCAAGATGGAAACAAGATGGGAATATCATGGATAAATATGATGATTATGATGATTATGATGCTTGGGAATGGGTGTTTCTGAAGTCATGGTGGATCCGCACGACTGTATATAGTTTCAATACTAAGCCATGGTCTAATGACTTGGATGATTTGGGGTACAGTGAAACCACTGTTTAAGAACCTACTGCAATAAGAACTTCAGGGGCTGGATTGCTCGATTTAGCCCTTTCTGTCGGGTAATTGAAATAAGNATTGAAATAAGAACCCCAGGGTACCCTGGATTCTAGCTATTGGTTCTTATTCCCCTTTGACGGTATATATTAAGTATTGATGCCGGTGCTTCTTCTGGAGCTTCTCTTCCACCTGGCCGGGGCGCTGCTCAAATCAAGACGGTTGGATCT
>BGPT01002354.1:14298-69306 GCA_003297045.1 Symbiodinium sp. clade C Y103 | reverse complement strand
TTTCTCATCTCTGATCTTCTCACTTCTGACTTTTCTCACCTCTGCTTTTCAACTGTCCATATTGTCGGAAGTTTCACTTCTAAACTTCCTTCGAATAGGGAGCAGGGTGGGATCGTAAGTCGTGCCGAAGCCACAAGGGAATTTCATTGCTCATGGCTCATGGTAGTGAAGTGCAGGGGTTTGGCAGGGTGTGGCAGGTTATGGAGCAGCAGGGTATTGTGGAAAAAGGCACGGAAGAGTAGAAAGTCTTTAGCGGGCTTGCATCAGGAGCTCGACAAATTTGAGGAAGTTTGGACGCATGGTAGGGGCCACGCCACAGACTTCCATGGAGGAGACGATGGTGGAGCTCCAAAAAATGCCTTCAACTGAAGACCTCGTGGACGAGGGGCGACAGACAGGAATAATCCCCAGTAAGTTGATGAGCAAGCTAGAGACGCTTGACAGCAAAACTGCAGGGGGCATGGCAGTGTTGGAAACAGAGCAGAAGGGTCGAAAAGGCTTTAAAGCTCTGATTTTGTTGGTGTGTAGGAGCCGCTGGTGTATAGAGCGGCGAGTGTGAGCAGTCAAGGATTTCGCTGAGCTATCACGAACGATGTGGGCGGCAACAGAAAAACCAATGCTGCGTGCCGATGTTCAGCAGATGTATGATCCTGGGTCGCAAGAACTTGCAAGGGCTGCTGACGGCAAGTGGATCAGGCTTGGTGGCGGCAATTTGCGAGCAACGGCCCCCACTCCTCTAATGCGCTCCCCCTGCTGTCGGCAGGGGTCGGCGGATATATGTATATATACATATACATATACATATACATATACATATACATATACATATACATATACATATATATATATATACATATACATGTACATATAAATATACATATACATATACATATACATATACATATATACATATATATATATATATAGATACATATATACATATATATATATATATACATATATATACATATATGTATACATATATATATATATATACATATATATTTACATATATATACATATATATATATATATATACATATATATATATACATATACATGTATACATATATATATATATACATATACATATATACATATATATATATATACATATATGTATATTTATTCAAATATTTCAATATTTATATATATATATATATATCTATATATATATATATACATATAGGTATATATATATATATTTATATATATGTATATATATATATATATTCATTTTATTTATTTATTTATTCATTTTTTTACACACGCACAAATATATTTATATACATGCATTTACATACATATATATATATATATTTGTATATATACATATTTATAGATATATACATACATACATACATACATACATACATACATACATAGATACATACATACATACATACATACATACTCCTAGTTATATGGTCATCAAATAGCCCGAAGACTGCAATAGCTATGATGATGAAGCCCTCTCCAATTTTAGGGTGGAAATCCGCACAAACCACTGCCACTGTGGTGTCATAGGTGGCCTTCATCTGGAATACTGCTGGCAAGTGCTGGAAGAAGACAGGTGGAGGGATCGAGGGCCAGGGCCGGGGATGCAGAACTGAGGTGAAACTTTGTGCGTGTACCCATGGGTACCATGGGAATTGAAACCCCTATAAGTTGGGATATAATCATATATAATCCCCATAACTATGGTGAAATCTATCCACTGATATGATTTTCACGGTGGTTTTGCGGATTTCAAGCAATGAAAGTGGTTTAATGATGTTTGGTTGGTGGCAAATTTGGTATATCACCACACAAATCCACAAATCCACGGTTTTTTGATGGGTGATGATCAATGGCTTGGAAATGCATCGCAGGCACCCTGGGTCGTCCAAAATCACTCAGGGGTTTGAAAGGTTTTAGGGTTCAAGAATCAGGATTTTAAGGGTTACGTGTTTAAGTTTTCTGGTTTTCCCTTGATTTGTCCATTTTTTCGGGGATGTTTTAGGGTTTATAGTTTCAGATTGCAGGATTACTTGTGCATTGACGCACAGGTTCCCTACCTTAGCTTTTCAGGAATACCAAAATGACCCAATGTTTAATCCCATCCCCCTGATATTAAACACCCCTTAAAAACCACGGTTTAGTAGGGGATTTACACCTTAAAAGGGAACCATAGAATGGGGCTCTGGATTATTGCCACGCCACAGACTCCTGCGGTACTGCTGCCGAGCGCGCTGCTGCCGTAACGCGCAAGAGCAAGTTCTGCAAGGTGCCAGCAGAAGATCTGGGCCAATATTGGTCAACTCCCGGAAAAACCAATTGGAATTCGACCATTAGTTTACTAATGGTAGTTTACTCATGGTAGTTTACTGCTATCTAATCAACTAATGGTAGTTTACGACTAACTAATCAAGTATTTTGTCGCGACAAACAGGGAATACTGACCTAAAAGGAGCATGTTTCTGTAGGTATCAAAGATTGGGTATGATTTGTAGCTCAATGAATGGGATGATCAAACTTTAGTGATGGGAGACCTGAATTGTTTGGTTAATCTGAATTCAATCATAATATATGTTTCGCTTTAAGTAAATGGGATGTACATGGTGTGGAACATGCACTACGAGTCAAATCTGTTTTTATCCATGTAGATTCAGAAATGATGGTTTGATCTATCCAAACTCATGATTTACTTGCAAATATGTTATGGAAAACCATCTCTTTGACCAAAACGGATGCTATTGTGATGGGATGGTCCAGCTGAGAAGTAATGGGAGATAGGTATGTGGCAATCCTGAGGTAGAGATTTCTTTGGGTCCTAGATAGATTGCAAATCAAATATGCAACAGTACCACCATTCTCGAAATTCCAGCTTGCAGTTTGCCCCAATCCAGATCAAACACTTCTATTTTTTGAGACAATCAATTTGGTTCTCCTGCTAACACTGAGGAGTTGAGCAGCCATAAACTCTTCGCCATCCACCCCTTTGCGCAAGGCATGATGACGACATCACCGTCTCATCGACTCTGCGACGAACACTTACCGTCGCGACGGAAAAAAGTGCAGATGGGCCAGTGGGCAACCTAAGTTATGGCGACCAAAAGTGCACAGATGCTGCGAATATCAAACACCCCCAGCCTCTCTAAACCACGGTAAGAAGTAGGGGATGAAACAACATGAATAGAGGACCATCCCAGGCAGATTTGTCCCGCAGACTATTTCGGTTCACAAAGTAGTCGCCCGAAGCCAATGAAGAATGCTGCCCTGGTAGTAAGCAACTGGACTAGAAGTGGGAAATGTGGAAGAAAACGGTGGAAATTAGATATGTGTAAACTATAGTTTCCTGATTTGTTTGCCCTTGAACCTACACAGTGACTGTAGGAAAACTAGGAAGAGTGGAGAAAGTTCAACCGAAAATGGTGGACCAAGTGACATGAACTATGGTGAATAGTGGGGAAACCATGAATCGATGGCAACAAATCACCTTGGGTAATGTATGAAAACGGTCCAAATGATGGAGACGAAAGCAATGAAAGACAGTGGGCTGGTGGAAGGTTTGAAAAGTTTCTGATGTTCCCGCTCAAGGTTGTTATTGCTATCAGTTGAAAGGTTTTCACCTGGTTTTTACCTTGTCATGGCTTCCCATGTAAAGCCCTGGTTGAAACATGTTGAAACCGTCTGGTGATCTTTCTGGGTGCTTGGCTGTTGGATCCTCACACCAACAGAATATGACCGGCTGTCCTCAAAATGCTCAGCCACTGGCTTGGTTGATGGGTGTCCAGGTCCAGTGACTGACCCATTCTCTTCCCAATTCAGGAGATCATTGGTCTCAAATGTTAGCCGTATCCATGTTGTGTTGTTTAGAAGCCATGTTTGTTCACTCAAAATTCCTTTGCTGAGGCCCCAAAACGCCGCTGAGGTCTGTTTTGGAGCGGTGTGTCCGCCCTGACGGTGGTTTGGACCTTGGGGGAAGACTGACCTCATCGGGGTTCACAGTAAGAAATGCTTGTTATGATGATTTCTATAGAAACAGCCCCCAAATTTAGCATGGAACCCCAAAGATAGGCTTTGGACGATGATTTTCTATTGGATATAACCATTATCAGGTTCCATGTTTAGTTTAGGGTAGTGGAAATGATCCCAACACTGATCCCATGCCTGGCGTTTCTTCGACGTTGTCCTGGACACTCCAGATGGAAACACGGCCTTTTGGTGACGTTCTTCATCGTTTGTATAGAAGAAAAATAGAGTCTGGAGTCAATGATGTGCTTGGAAGTGCAGTTCTAGTTATAAGTGGATAGACAACCACCAAGTGCGAAACGATTCAGCTGAAGCCATTTGGAGTGTAGTCTCAGCTAGCATCCCCTTAGTGGAAATATCATTATACAATCGAACCAGTGCGTTGGTTTCATCATTACTATCCAAGTTTGCTGCTGTAATTCCACTCTCTTCGGATGCTTTTCAAACGAACAACAGAAAAAATCAAAAGAAAAATTCTTATATGTTCCTATTATTTTCTGCTAGCTAATTCCCATATATATATATATCATATTTCTCCATAGTTGATTAAACCTCCATAGGTCCAAGCCCTGAATTTCCATCAGATTTCCCTGGCTGGATGATCCGAAAGGCCAACCTCGACCACAAGGTGAACGTCACAGTGACTCGGAAGACGATTGGATTGGATATAGTGATTCATAGTCATTCATATTGATTAATAATGATTATTAGAATGTAATTTGGACTGAAATGGAATTGGGTGGATACCCTGTGCCGAAAATCCCTATCTTTAAATGGGCAAAGTGTCTCAATTTCTGGATACGGATGGGAGAGTTCCATTGCCATTTTTGACTGAGTACCAGAGGTTATAGGAACGGTTTTTCTTGTGTGGATCATACCTTTTTGGACAATGATTCCACAGGGGTGGTTTCTATCCCTCTTCAACTGGAAGGAAGCCACCATGGTGACCATCGAATCGTCCTCAGCATGCCAGTACCGAGCTTTCACGTTTCGATACTATCCAAAAATGGCCGAGATGTTCACTTCTGGGGACCGCTTTATCTGTTGAAGTATCTTCTGATCTACCCAGGTGGGATCCATACTATGTCATGCATTTTGTGTGATTTGATATTCAGCATCCACACTGCACCATATGTCTCAGGCCAGATGTGTTTCATCTGAAGCGCACCATCGGAATGACCTCATGGAAAGCTATTGCGACTTGGCCGCAGTATCATCCGAGCGGCAGCCAAGGTTCGGTCAGTTCTGGATCTGGAACACTTCTCTTCATGGGTGTTTCATCTCTAAACTCGTTTGATGGATGTTCAAAAAGCGCCTTCTGCACTCTCCACGAGGGTGTCCAAAGATTCATGGTGGAGGTCGCACAAGATTGAAACCTTTCTTGTCTATTTGATAAAAGATCCCCTGGTTTTCCGAAATCCCCAATAGTGTTGTTGCCTAAGTCATCAACGTCTTAAGCCAACTATCCCAGGTGGTTCATTCCAGATCACAGATCCAGTGATCGCCACAGGTGGTCACAGCATCGTAGAGGGCATCGACAAAAGCGACCGGGCGGCATGTTTTTTGGTCTCCGAATCAGGGTGAATACCCCCAGTTTATGGCCCTTGTAATGGTGAACATGATGAAAAACTGGATTTGAGGGGTACAGTGTACCCATGTGTACCCTATTTTTGGCTTTTGCGCCAATTGAATTAGGGAATCAGTGTTGAAAAGATTAGTGATTAGTTTCCATTTTCAGGAATCAACCATAAATATTGGGCTCACAAACATACATGATTGTATGTTCCGAAGCAGTGGTATCCCCTCCAGAAAACTAACATAGCTATGGAAAAGTCACCGTTTAGTTCGATGATTTACCGTTCTTTTAACGTGGTAATTTTCCCGCTGCCAGGCATCGATGCCAAAGGATGCAAGGCCATCTACACGGACCAGGCCCCGGGTGCAACCGAGGGGTTCCCGTTGGGAAAATGACCAATGGTTGATTTTCCACATCAAACTGGTAGTGATTATTGGAGGGTGGAAACATCTCCTACAGATACGTAAAATACTTCTAGAAATACGAGGTAAATAGAAGTAAACTTCATGATGGCACACTTCTCTGCATCTTTTTGGGGATTACTTTTTTATGGATAGCCATTCTGATGATTGCCGAAATCTAGCTCAACTTAGCAAGACAGCAATCAGCCATCCCCTCCAGGGGATGTCAACCCTCGGCCAGCTGGGCCAGGTGCAGTTGGCTCTGGCGAACAAAATGTGGCTTGACCTTTGCTGACGGTGAAAGCCATAGGTTTTTGGTTGGGAAAGCTCACCAGCCATTGTCATGAGGATTTGAAGATCCAAGACAGGGATTAAAGCAAGGAAAGCTGGAATCATGTGGGGATTGAAGCCTGAGAATGGGTACAACCGTTTCCATTTTAAAGGAATATACTGGGCTATACAAGCAATATAGGATGTTTGGGTACGTCTCAAACTGAGGGATACAGAACTTGATGTCTGTTTTGATGGGATTTTGCAGTTCCCAATTTTGAGACAAGCCAAAATTGTTTTTCACAGGGGATTTGACCAACAAAAATCGCGATTTAGCCACCAAAAATAGGTGTAAAATGGGTCACCAGTCAAACCTGTGGCTGCAAAAAAAATTGTTCCCACCCTACCCTGGATAGTGAATGAAATTGACTTTCGTATTGTCGAGATGGATGGTTCAACTACCAACCAGTTGTCGTTGGGGGTTATTTCTGCACAGTACGGGATGCAAGAGAACGGGTATAATAGTTCCATTGTGACCCAATTATATATGATAATTAAAAACCTATCATCCCATGAGAATCCCAAAACATCCCAAAACAATCCCAATGATGAAAAATGTGATTCCAGCTGCTGTGTGGATTCCACTTTGGAGCAAGGTTCAAAGACTGCAACTCCCAGTGTCTCTTCGACTTCGAGATGCCACATTTGGCGGCCTTTCGATGGATCCCTGCTGAGCAGTGCTGGCTCAAAGCAGGCCAGCGGCGGTGGGACTGTTGGTGGAACCACGGATTGACTGATGACTGATCAGTAGAATCGAATTCATCACTAGAAAAGCTTCTAATATCAAAATCTAATTGGAAAACCACAGTTAGGGCACCCTAAAGGATACCTTTTTTGGATATTTTTGAGGTACCGAGTTGACACCAACTTCGGCAACCGCGTGTGCCTGGCGAACACCCCAGCTCACAAGAACATGCACAGTGCAATTTTCAAAAAAAAACATTTCACCAACCCAAGAAACGGTAGGCTGCCCAATAGATTTGGTTTTCGTTATTCAGAACAGGGATCTTTGACGGTCAAGTCGAGAGGGCCCGGGACACTCGCCAGAAAGCTGCGGAGAAGCTGGGGAGCAAGATGCTCTGGTGGCACATCGCCGCACCCTTTGCGAGGTCAGGTGATGGACAGGTGATGGGGAAGGAACTGAGACTTCAGCCCTTCATTGGGACCTTCAGCAACCAAAACTAGGGGATGTTGAGCTCCAAAGATGGTTGCAAAGCGAAAACATTTCCAGGTCACTCAGGTCACCCAGACTAAGATAGTCATGGTGTATCATTTGTATAATTGTAATGATTATTAACTTCCCAAACAAGGTAGAAACATGTAGAAACTCTCTTTCCAATGTGAAGACTGGATGTCCTCTGCATTGCCAGGTGCCCAAGGGCCCATGCCAGCCAGTAGCTTCACAGCTCTCGGACAAAGTCATGAGCAACTATTGTGCCTCGGACCAGAAACCGGTGTTTTTGGATCAGTTTTATCAGTTTTATCCGCGAAAAATGGGTAAACCAACTAGTACTGGTGGTTACATTGAGATTTCACATGGATTTGCCCAGCAATCATGAACATGTAGCCGGATTTACCCACTAGAAAGTGTATAGGTCCCAAAATTAAGTTCCAAAAACAAAGATGGACTGGACTTTTTTTGGAGCTTAACCGTAGAATCTTACGGCTGCCCACTTTTGACTCCTAACTCCTAACCTGGTGGGAAAAACGGGAGTTCACCAACAAACATGGATAGATTTTGCTGAACAAAACGGGGTTGATGGTTTCTAGTCACTAAAAAAATTAGATGTTGCCAAGAAAGGATAGGGACTCAGAATCAAAATTGGACATATCACCAGTGAAGGCAGCTGGTTGCACGTTGCTTTTTCCATCCGTTGACCTATTGATCTGGCCCTGTTGAATCCGACTTAAGCAACTGATGAATAGTTGGTTCATCCAACAAGTTCCAGCCGGCCAGAGGGAGGGAATCTAGCTTTGTCGGAAAATAGATGGATGAAAATATGTTTTTTTTCAAGTTTAGTGGTCTATCAACATGATTCGCAGGAAAATTGAAATTTGGGTGGGTATACGGTATACTGTTCAGACACGGCAATGTGTTGTCCTCTGACTGGCGAAGGTCTTTGGTAGCATGCAAAGTTGGAGGGAACCTATAATTTTAATCCAGTTTCCTGTGATTTCCAGATTTATGGCCTAAAAACTGGAACCTGTTGAAACCTGCATGCCTGCTGGAGGCGTATCAGCTCGTAGAGGTTTTCTTTACAAGCTCTTATTTCAGATGTTGTGACCTGAACGAATTAGCTCTTCCACTTGCAGGATATCAAAGGGTTGGCCATGAAACAACCTTTCTGGGTGCTGCATCCTGAGCTGCACCTGCATCACCTTGATCCTTTCCAGGTGCGCGGAATGAGTTGCACGGTGCAGAGAAGTTCGCCACAGCTGCGGGCTGTGAGGAGTTTTACACGCACCAGGCAGGGCAAGACAGATTTCCCATCACACCCAATGATGGGAAACATTGGAGAAAACATGAGAAAACCATCAGTTTTGCTGGTTTGGAAGCAGGTTTGCGACATTCACCAAGCAAGATTGGGGGATTTCGAGGATTTTCCACCGGTGATTGTGAAACGTGCTTCTGTGTGAGGTGCGAAGATCCTTAGCAAATCGTATGTAGGGGGCCCAGCTCTTTTCGTTTGATGTTTGCGCCCCTTACAGGGTGAAAGTCCCAGCTCAGCTGTGTTTGGAACCCAAAAACCTACGGTTTAAAACCTCATGTTCTTACTAAGATGTCCATTTGGGGTATCCCTGCTTTTGAGACACATCCATGTTGGAAATTCTTGGAAGATTTGGAGGCAATGCGGTCCCGAGTTTGAGTCATGATCATGTCCCTTTGGCTAGGCCCGAAATCGTTGCGGGTAAGACCAGCTCAAGAAATTGCTGATAATCATGCCTTTCGAAGGAGGGAGAGCCCGGGGGGGGGGGGGGGGGGGGGGGGGCAGTTTCGGAGCGTACAAAACTGTTTGCGCTTACTTGTTCAGCCAGTTTGTCCCCATTTGGATTGTTTTGGGGCCCTGATACTTATGAGCAAGTCTCTGACCCCGTCAACTCCCAGTTTTTCCTTTGCATGTCTTCAACCTGCACACTTCCTGGCCTGCCTTCTTTGTTCCGAGCTTCCATAGCTAGCGCGTGCAGATTGACTCGTACTTTCACATTTAGTCTTCCATATGCGTTCCTCCACCACCACTGAGATGTTTGTTTTTTTCCCCTTAAATACATTTTGCATTCGGGCACTCAAAGGCACAATTCTCGAATTTCCCTTAAATGCGAACTAAAAACACGTTGTGGATTCCATCCATGTCTCGCTGAGAAAAAAAAATACATAGTATGTTTGCTTACTCGATTTTACCCGATTTTGTACAGCTGCAGCTGAGGTTTGAAGATTGCAGTTCCTGGTGCCTTTACGACTTCGATCAACCCACCAGCGTGATGTGCGCGCAGGGTCAACGGGAGTTTCAAGCCCCGTTGCCAAAAGTTGAACGATGTCACCAAGACGTCACTAGAAATGATGGGAATAAGGGCGACTATCCCAAAATGGTCGAACATTTCAGGTTGAATTATAATTTATAGAGTGATTCAGTTTGCTTGGTGAAAGTGTTGAATTTCCAGCAAGCAAATTGCCCCCAGCATTGTTGTTGCAGGCAGTCTTCATCTGATGGAGCTACGGGTCAACAGAGGTATGCATTTTTTGGAAAAGCCTCAGTTTCTAGCCATAGATGGAGTCAAATTTCCTACAAATCCCCACCCTCGAAGAATAAGCGTTGGTTGAGTATTGGATATCTTGATCTTGTGGTCCCAAAACTCAGTGAAGGTTCTGATGATCATGATCTGGGGATCTGATTTAACATGAAGACAATCCTGTCAGGTACGCATGGATGGCTGATAGGAAGTGCTGGCTGAAAACAGGTGCTGCTTGGGAAATTTGGAGCCAGGATTGGTCATGGCTTAAACTACACCCAAAGTCACCCAAAACACAGAAGATTTTGCTCATTCTTTGTTTTGGTTTTCATGTTTGGCTTCCCATCATTTCTCCATTTTCGTCCGCCGCACCTCAGGCAGCCCATGTGGGCCGCGGTATGCCCAGCAGTCAGCGGCGCTGCGCAAGGAGAAATTCTGCAAGGAGCGGCGGGAACTCGCTGAGTCGATGCAGATCCGAGACGTTCGTTTCAGTTTTGGGTTTCAAGTCATGCCAAGTGATCAAAAATGGGTTTGTTTGAAAATAAGGTACCATAAATTGCCATAAATCCATTGATCAATGATCATCCCTATCGAAATGGTCATAATTTTTAGTTTTTTCTAGTTGTGATTAATTGTGGTGATCATTTGGAGGATCATCCCACGAATACTAAGTGATCATAAGCCATATAATCTATATATATATATATATAGATTATATATGGGATAACGGGATAGCCCACTTGGAGGATTTATACACCAGTTTTGCTAAGCAGTTAGTAAGTGGGATGATCATCCGAGCAGCGAGTACCTCAGGACCACACGCTGAGTGTGAACGAGGTGCAGGGGCAGGAAAGCAAAAGGGCCTCACCAAAAATGACCTGGAACGGAAATACCCTGGATTATGGATGGTCTATGGACGGTTTATGAATAGATTATGGGTGATTAATGGATGTTTGTAGAAGTCAGGTGTGAATTTCACTTCTTGCACGGGGGTACTCGGGATTGGTACACGATCTCACTTCCTCCGCACGGATTCTGGTTTTCCCTAGCCCTAATCATTTGGAGTGCAACCCTTGGATATTTCCCAACCTGTGTTTAGCACAAATCAGTTCTTCCCCATCGGTATTGCCATTATCATCATTACTATTATTATTGTTATTATTGTCAACAGTAATCTTGTAAACCCAATAATAGACAATCCCCCAAAATTACCACAAATTGTTGGTACAAACCATCCTTGAATGGGAGGTTTCTCAATTGGATTTACCACATCAACATGATTAACTCATTAAGCTTCCCAACTACATAAGGGATAAACCCAGCTATTTTTCATATCTGGGATTGTAAATCCCAGTTCTTCACAGTTTACCCTCCAGTAAGCTAACATAGCTTTGGAACATCACTATTAAGAACAAATTGTCCATATTCTATAGACATAGCAGCTATGTTAGTTCGCTGGATGGTATATTTGTCCAAACATCTCAAGGTTTTCGTCGCATCTGCCAGGCGGGTTGCGTCCCCTTCTCCAGTCAGCTGTCCAACACGCTCATGGCACATCGTTGTGGCATCCCGGACTCGTTGTGGATGCTGGGTTTGAATCCCTGGATCTCCTTGGATCCTTGGATGGGTACTTTCATTATCACTCGCCCGATCATGGATCGAACATCCCCTATGTATGGTCTCAAATATTTGCAAATCCCCTACTAAACCATGATATGTGTAGCAATATGTGATTTTCAACTTTAAAGGTTAATAATGGTTAATATTCAATATGTGTAAGAATATCTATGTGTTTGCCCTAAATATCAATACTAGCCAGCGAATATTACATATTGTCACCATAAATATGATTATGACCTCGGACAAGTCGATTTGTGCGATTTATACATTCATATTTATTCAAAGTGTCCATGGGTGTCTCCAGATGGCTGAGACTTACTTGCTTTACAAATAGAGATAGTTGAGCCAATAAAGTTGGTGGGTTATGAAATTTGGAATTAATCCCACCTGCTTTCTCGGGATTAATTATACCGAATTGTACCTGGATGGGATAAGCTCCCATCCACTGCTATGATAGTAAACCCAATCATCATGGGTCGACGAACTTGGTATGGACATTTGTGGGCCATTTTAGAGCCCTCTATACTGAGATGATGATCATAACAATAGTGAGAAGGATAGTAAGGAATAGTTACTAATGATGATGATGATGATGATGATGATGATGGTGATGATGATGATGATGATGATCATCATCATCATCATCATCATCATCATCATCATCATGGTGGATGTACAGTGACTTGCTGATCTTCATCTTTTGCTCACAATTGGTGGAGCCCGCGGGATGACATGATTTGTCGAAGTTTCTTTGAATCAGAGATCTCACTCGAACCAGTAAGGTCCAATCATTGCCCGTTATCTTCTCAATCTGTTTGTGTCAATTAATGTCCAAAGTTCAAACTGCGTACAAACACATCAGAGTCCAAAAACCATGTGTCAAAGTTCGACTTGTGCCATAGACTCTATTGATCTGGGATGGTGTTTCATTGTTTCTGAGGGGATTTGAACCGCTACACCGTGGACATCAGCGAGAATGCCAGGCTAAGAAAGGGTTGGCATCACAAAAGAAAGACGAAAATACAGCAGATATTAGTTTAAACTTCAGCAATTGCCCGGATCTACGTGTCAAAGACATGTTTCAACTGGTGTTGATTTGAAATAGAATTTGTGCAGTGAATTGTTTGCGCCAATGTTTGGCTTGTGAAATCGAATCTGAAGTCAGAAGAAATGAACTCAATTTCTTCAATCGAAGGTTTTGCCGCATTCTTGCTTAATTTTCCTCAAGCTGCTGAAGATTTTCCAGGTTTAAGTTTAATCTCCGGGATCTTCTTTCTCCCACCAATAGAAGTGTTTGATGTGATTTCCGTGGTGAAAAAATCATTGGAATTGGGACCGAATTTTGTCAAGCCCTCTGCGTCCCAAGTTGTTCACCTTCAATGGAGAAAAAAACCCGTTCTGTTCATGACTCAGATGGCTTTGGTTCAAAACTGGAAGGGCTAAATAGTGGCCGGAGAAAAATGTACGCAGCCAATCATTCTCCAAAAAATAGTGTCAATTATGACGATAACTCCCTCATTTTGGCACCCCAAGACCCTTAGAAAGTCTATCACTGGGCCAGGGCTTGCCGTTTCACGGATACGCCCATGGTGAAGAAAGCATTGGCGAATCACATGTGCCGCGGCAGAGAACGAACCCGGCGTTGACATGAGTTGCGCACAAAATTGTTGTAATCCTAATTTAGTCGTGCTTCGCCTTAGCCTTTGAGGGGTCTGCAAAACCTTTACTACCAATAGAGGCCACTACCCCTGTTTTGCATGAGTCGCCTCAAAGTCTGTGAACGCAGAAATCCTCAGTACGGATAGGGGACGACCCGAATTATGGCATGAAAACAAACTAGAGTTTCATCCGCCATTCACATGGAGTTTGTCCAGAAGTGGGGACAGTTAATCCTGAAGAAGTGGGGAAAACAGCCATAATTCATAGGGATTTGATGATATTATGTACAGACATAGATTTTCTGTATACCATACAATGATATGATGATATGTATGCATAGATATATAATCTATAAGAAACAATATGCCGTTTGGGTTTGTCAACTCTGGAAATCGGTCTCGGAACAGGAACGAAATGGAGGATTTGAGCGTGAAAATGAAGGGAAGATACAACCAGCCTTGAAAAAACATATTTCACGGAATATATAGCTTTGCAACCCACGATATGATATGATGCTTGAGTGTGTCTAAACGGCCATCACTCAAGGGTTCAATTCCCAGCCGATAAACCCAATGCCATGAACCCTCCCAGTTGCCAATGATTTAGGGGTCATTTTCCATCAGTCCAAATAGGGCTGCACCCATTGATACCCAAATGGAGACGGTTCTCAGCGTTATCACAGTATGTGTTTTTGTGGGGTCGAGGTTCAGAATGAGTCCTGTTTCCAAGCGGAAGTGGTCGAATGATCCAGGTTCAGTCAATGTGGTGCTGAGTGTATCTATGACTACGACCAGCCCCATGCGCGATGGTATGGCTGGAATGCGAACTCAAACTGCTACGACCGCAATCCCGCAGGCTGGCGTTCCAGCATTGTTCACCCCATGTCGCATACAACCAATAGTCAGTTCCCGGGGGCGTTTTTTGGGGCAAACAAGCTACAATTCTAAGAAGTACCCATTGGTGGTTTTGACTGTCCATGCTTCATTTTCATTCATTTTCCATTTTGCAGTGACAACTCCAAATTGGCCCAGCTCTTCCAGTCCGGAGATGGCTGGATCTGCAACAACATCCAGGGGATGCAACAACAATCCTTCCCTTTTTTTTACTGATGTTTGGAGGATCTGAACGGACAGAATTCCAACCAATTAGTGATCATAATGTTTGTTCATCATACACTATCTTTGCTGATCATTTCCTGATGTTTGTTGTTACCACTACCTTTCTTTTGCTGAGAGCCTGAAAAAATCTCATCTTCATCTTATTTACAAAAAGAAAGATGAAGCAGATAAATACAGATTCGTTATTGTAATTTGTATCTCTATCTTTGGGATCAAAATGTCCTCCTCGTTGTTTCGTTTCGTTCCGTTTCAGGCTGCAACAAAGACGTTTTGGGCAAGTCATGGGCTCTGGAGCGGAAAGCCTTGGCCTGCGAGGCGCAAAGAACAAACAAATCCCAGGATTCGGTGCGTCTGAAAATGTGGAAAATACCAATGAATTGGCCTCTTGTATTGGCAAATATATAATAGGGAATAATTGGCCATTTATCCTAATTAATTAGGTGTGTCTAAAAATTGGCCATTTGCTGAATTGGCCAATGAATTGGGAAAATAATAGGTAGATTGATGATAAACCACGGGACTTGGAGGTGCCACATTTTCAGATATGTGTGTGTGTGCATGTGATGTTGATGCGTTGGTATCATTGATGTTATGATGACGATGTTATGATGACGATGATGATGATGATGATGAGGAGGAGGAGGAGGAGGACGCCACATAGTTTAGGAATGGTAACAAAGATAAACATGATAAAGATTATGATAATGAAAAATATGATAGTGAATAAAATGATAATGACAATCATACTAGTGACAGTGTTCATGATAACTGATCAATGATAGTAATGATGAAATTGATAGTGGCAGTAATGGTAATACCGGTAACAATGGCGATCATTGGGCGCTAAGGGAGTCCGAAGACTTTCGCACATTTCCACTGCTTGGTTTTGCTGTGGGCATGACAGGCGAAGTAAGTGCCACATTCAGAGAATGCGAAACACAAAAATGGCGATGATCATAATCCATTCCAGAATTGTTTACTGATTTTACTGGGGATTCCGAGATTATGATAATTCCAAAAATGATATTCAGTAGATTGTCAATATCCAATCTGGAATTTTCCTGAAACCACCATTGTGCTGAATTTGACTACTAGGGATTTTGAAACATGGGTTCGGCTCTGGTCACTTGGGTTTCTTTCATGTTTTCGAAAATTCGAACTTTCTCATAGTTGAGAAAATTAATATTCATGTTCCCCATTCAATTTGCCACTAGAATTGGGTGAATCGTTCATCTACGTGGACGGACCCATGAAGAGACCCATGAAGAGACTTGCTGCCCGCGATCGTGCCAGCTCGCTACGATGGCGCCGCAAATTCAGAGGTTTTTTGCAGCTTAAAATGTGTCGAAATGCGGAAGTAGAAACCATCGATTTAAATATTTTAAATCCCAGCATATTCCCATTGTTACAATGGTGTATCCCAGTAAACACAATCTATAGATAGAAAATGGGATTCGATTGTTAAATGGGATTTTCGATTGTTAAATGGGATTTCAGCAACATGTACATTTACGTGAATTCGATTTATACTGGATGTGTGTATGTTTTATTGGGGACTTAACATGGAGGACTCAACATGGAGGACTCAAAGGATTCGGGGGGCTTCAACCAAAACAAGGCCTACGAGATCCAGCCTTTCCCACTACGCAGAAGACGTTTTCGGCAGCGTAAGTACTGTACAACTGGGTGATTACTGTAAGTAATCTGGTAAAACTAGGAACAAACCATCCTGAACTTTGCCATTTCGATTTTTTAAATTGTCTGACTACATCCCAATCCTCATTGTATCTCCATTGATGATTTCCCGTGAAACCTTGGGAACATATGTCTAAATTTTAGCACAGCACCTTGCCGCAGTTGGCCACCACTACCAGCACCACCACCTCCACCACATCCACCACTACATCCACCACCAGTACCGAGACAAGCACCACAACAGTGGGGAAACCCGGATTTTCGGCTGAGATTCAAGCCAACTCACCGGGAATACCTGCGTTTGGGTGGATTTGGGAGGGATTTTGTGGGCTTTGCTGATGGATTTGGAGGATTTGTTTGGGGGTGGGGTGTTGGGGAAGAATGATCTCTGCCATCATTTTGAGTTGCGTCAATTTACAGCTTTCAAACCGCCATTGCTCATCGAATTTCCAGGGCTGATGAAAACTCAAGCTTCCTGACTGAAATCACCTTCTTTGCTGATTGAATCCACAATATCCACATTTCTTTTTGTGAATTCCCTTTGCTCAATCATCATAGGTCAAAAAAGAATCATCATCCGTGGCCCCCGAAGAAATGGTACCCTCCGGTAGTCAAACATGGCAATGGAACATCTTCCATTATAGATGATTTTCCCATTTAAACCTGCATTTATAGGGGATTTCCAATTGCCACCTTTGATTACCGGAGAGTAATGAGCCTGGGAAAAATGATGCATTTCCATCATCTTCTGATGATTTCTTCCATTTCTGCAGGTGACTACCACTACTAGCACCTCCACGAGTACCTCCACGACTACCTCTTCGGTGCGAAAGAGCGGGATTTTCGGGATTCAGATGGAGCTCTTTTAGTCGATTTTGCAGGATGATCTTCAAAGGGATGAAGTGATTTGTGTGGGGTATTTCTATTGATTATGTGCTGATTTTTGGATCCCTATAGAGATGGTGTAGCAATCAAAATAATTAGTGAGGAAACATGAGTTTGTTGCTTTGTTGGGACTTGTATACAGCTGGATGGTTTATTTCGCTACCTTTAGTGGGATTTCTCAGTGTTGAAGTGGATGATTGGGAACTGTTTGTAAGAGCTAGCAAACAACGGATTGATGACTTTGGGTATCAACCATCCAATTCTTGGGTGCAAGTTCATGATCGATTCACGAATAGGCTTGGGGGTTCGTTCCCACCAAAAAGAGCCCTCAAAAAAACTCAAGAGGATGATTGAAAATGCTATGGATTGATGCTGGCCATCTATAGGTTTTTCGAAAAGGCCTTGTGCACTCCAAACGCTCTGAATCTCGCAAGATTCCACCATTTCTGCAGTTTTCACCCAGTCCCGCCCGAAGAACGCGTCGTGTTTTTGGCGCCATGGGATGCGGGGCCACGAAACCACGGGCAGCTGTGGTACCTGAAGCCTGGGAGAAAGTGTTAACATCAAAGCCTGGTTTCGCGGATGGAGATGCTGGGAATGTGAGGGGCTGGGAAGGGGAAGAATTATGGCTAATGTTACCCTCCTGAAAACGTTTACATAGATGTGGAAAACCCACCATTTGTGATTGTTTTGCTAGGGAAACCATGGTTTTCCACATCTATGGTAATTTACCCAAACGTATTTGGTGTTCTCTGGTGTGATGTGGTGTTCTTGTTTGATTCTAAAAGTGGTTGAGGGGCAAACAATTTGGAGCCACGGACAGATCTGTTTTTGTAATCCGGTGGCTGTTGGAAGCAATTCATGGGAAAGTGTCTTGGAAGTCAGAAAAAACGGTTGAAACGGTTGGTTGCTCTCAATGCAAAGTCGGAGACTCCAACATCAACATGGTCAGCGCCGAGGAATCATGGGTGCGGTATGTTGTGGGTAATATCACAGAAAACTATGAAGTGCTTGTCAGATAGAACCCTTTGACATCTATGGAGCGGTTCAGAGTCACTCGTGTTAGACCAGGATCAAGAAAAACACCAATTATTGATAATCCATAAACAGATGGGTGACCAAAATAATTAGCAGCATGGCTCCAACACAAATGGCCAACTCTAATGGCAGAAACCCTAACCTTTCCCAACCACAACTTGCGATAACCCAAAAATTGAATACCAAGCCACCGATCTTCATTATTCCAATATTATTCCCACCATTCCCAATGGAAAATCCCCCCAGCAATAGTGCCGTGGATTTTCAGAGGCTAACCTGTTTTGCTTGTTTCGCGTCTCAGGAAGCTGCACACTGCGTGCAGCGTGTGCATCCCATCAACTTTGACCAACTCGGGGACGACTGGTCGTGACCCAGCTGGTTTTGGGGGAGACCATCTGGGGATGGATCAAAACATCTACCCTCCACTGAGAACAACATAGCTGGCTGGGAAATATATCGGAAATCATGGGAAAATCGACTACACATGGAAGTTTAATGAAGTTTAGTTTGCTGGGAAAATCCATCGCACTATTGCTGGGGGCATTTTCCAGCAAGCCCTGAACTGAAAATCGATGCTAATTTGCAAGTCCATCAACTTCTGTTCACCTCGACCAAGGATGCCCAGCCCAGAGAGCGACGCAAATGATGCACCGTGGCTATCAACAAAACAGGGAAAATTCTGAAGAATCCATTCGAATGGGAAACTAAAAAGTCCACACCTTCACCTTGGCAGCATAGCTGCGATTCCAAGGAATAGCTATGGCCAGCTTTGGCGATGTCTGAATTTCATGGTTTAAAACGACGAAAGATCGCAAAAGAAGTGGGATTTCCTTGGAGAATCAGTAGATTGGTGGGACCATTTTCAAGCCATGACAGCCGTAGTAGGCCGTCCCTAAATTGGTGATGTCCTGTGTCTCGCTGCTATTCCTGTCCCATCAGCCCATTGGCTTCGTCACAGTGTGGGAAGATAAAACCACCACTGGAGTCCAAATATGTTCTGTTGCGGAAATCCCGTTGATGTTCGTGATACGTCATTTTTCCTGGTAAACTGTCCATATTTGCTCCCGTCGGCCAACATCTTGATTGGTGAAATCCCTATGTTTCTTGATGGAATCCTAGGGTTTGCTGAATCTCAAAAATCTGCATCTGAGATACCTCGAAAATTACCATATTGGTGGGGAAGATGAGGTTTTGAACCACTGGATTTCGGGGAGCAACCCAAAAACTATGGCACTGTTGGTTAAATCAATTATATATCCCCCCCAATTTACAGTTCCACGCTGAGAAATCGCCGTGTGTTTTTAAATATAAAGGAGAGTAGTCTTCCAACCCACATTCAGCCAGATGTCCCATATTGGAGTGATGGTATATGATGATATATCCCAGATATATCAGAAAATATCAGAATATGTTCCAGATATTTCATACAATATGATATAATATTGTAATATATCATGATATGTTCTAGATCTCATTATATATCATTGAATATCATTACATATATAGAATGATATATTTAATATGTTATATTATATATGATAGAATATGTATCCCCTATATCCCACAATCTCGCCATATCGTCGTTGGCCGTCCGAGGACCAGAAACACCAAGCCGAGCAAAACAAGGCGCCGACGGCGCAGGACCTTGCTGGCGTCAGTACGGGCAGCGGCAGTCTGCCCCTGGAGATTTTTAAAGAGTTGGAGGCACGGCAATATGGCGAGATGGTGTATTCTGTGTGTATATATATATATATCAGTATATCCATTTGTATGTATATATATATATTATATATATATCCCATATATATACTATATATATGTATATGCTGTATATACTATGATATATTATGACATATTGTAATACATGTTATAATACATATCAAAAGATATTCTGATATATTATGATGTATATAAACTATCCATAGGTTAGGAGGCAAGACAGGTGGTGCTGGCAGTACGGCAACAGACTGCCTGCATCCCCAGGTCTCACTTGGGAGCAAAAGCAAAAGACGCAAAAAATCCATAGGTTAGGAGGGAGCTAAGGAGCTAGGGGTATTCATAGTCCCAACAAAAAATGGGGAGCCAGTTTAGAGTTTCCCAACCACAGGATGAAAAATCTATTTTAGAGAACTTGGAGGGAACATGTAGAATTCTTTTGTTGATGGTGAGCTTTTGGCTCAAATATTGTTTAAAAAGATATGGAGATTAGTTACTACAATGTTGATGATAAGAATTGATAGGGGGCCCTATGAATATGCACATATGGATGGGTACAAGGCTATGCTCAAGCCAAGAAATTATCAAAAACATGGGTAAGTCACCCAAAAATTGATTTGAGCAGCGAATCTTGGGGCAGAACAAACGGATGGGAGTTGGTTAGCCACAAATGAAGATGGAGACATGGATGGATCAAAGGGTGATGATGACATGACCCATCTGAAAATGTGGATTTCACCAACAAGAATGGATGGTTTTAAGAAGCAAAAACTGACGATTTCAGCCCTGACGACGTGGAGATTGCAACAACTAGAATCGGGTATGGGTCAAAAAGAGCTTTGACCCCCCAAGTCCCAAAATCTGGATCGTGTTCCAGAAAATTGACCAGCCAATTGACCCATACCAGGATTGAAAATGATTGAAATCGAATTTCCTGGAATACATGGTATATATCCATCCAAAATCAGAGGTGTATGATTAGGTTCACCACATAAAGACCAGGACCTATTGGCCATGGTGTACTACATCCCCATATCTCAATTTCGGATATGGTTCATCCACCAGGGATCTTTCTACATCATTTTTCCCCACCTGCCAGGTGAGGGTCACTAGATTTTATCAGAGCGGCGCGGGGGGGGGCGGGGGTGGACGACCTCCTCCTCCTCCTCCCGCGTCCTCCTCCTCCTCTTCGTACTCCTCGTGCTTCATCGTCGCCAGCTGCAGATCGCAGTGGGAACTGCCGGACTTCATCTGCCAGCTCCAGATCGCAGTGGGAACTGCCGGACTTNTCGTCGCCAGCTGCAGATCGCAGTGGGAACTGCCGGACTTCATCTGCCAGCTCCAGATCGCAGTGGGAACTGCCGGACTTCATCTGCCAGCTCCAGATCCCAGTGGGCACTGCCGGACTTCATCCGCGAGCTCCAGATCCCAGTGGGCACTGCCGGACTTCAACCGCNCTGCCAGATAAGTTTGTCAGAAAGAATGTCAAAACATGTATCACACTATATGCCAAATAAAGTGGCATGGTGGGGATCACTCGAAGCAAAGTAATTTAACATTGGCGGATTCGCAGGTGAGATACAAGGAGCGCATGGATCGGATGCCGATGGATCTCGATTCTTGGCACCTCAACATGCCAGCTCCGGTGCCGGACACGGACCAGGCTGCTGCCGCGGTGCGATCTGGGTGGAGAGGGTTGTGGGACGTGAATTTCTTGAAAGTTGGGGGTTCTGAAAACAATTCAAACCTGGTTTTGGAAAGGATGTATCTGAAAGGATGTAAAATAGAAACAACAAAGATGTAGGGGTATAAAACCAAGCAGTTTATGGCAATGTTGAGGGGGCTATGATGGGATACAAACCATAATATGAGATGGGTTTGTCCTAATAATAGTGGGAAAACTGAAATAAAGGTATTATAAATTATAATCCTTGTTTTCTCCCTTGATACCCCAAGATGGGCCCCCTAAATGAGCAGATCCAATACCAAACCAGGCTTTCCATTGGCAGGTATGTAAAATAGGGACAGGAACTAGCGTGTGATGGTGCTGAGTTTGATTCTGAAATCAGGCACTGTATCCTATTGAATCGTTGAATTGTATGGCTACTATCATCTCACTTTGCATGCACTTGGTTTCACGGGTACTTGACCAAGAACTTCACGTAGATTGAGTGTTTCTCCATTTTTCCCGAATGCGTAGCAAGGGTTCCCATTTCACTCTGGGTGTTTGGGGGTTGAGGGTGTGTTCGCCAGTCGTTGCGACCCACTCTCCACATTCCACACTCTACACTTTACACTCAACACTTTACACTCCACGCTTTACACTCCACTCTCCACTCTCCACACTCTACACTCCACCCTTCACACTTTCACACTCCATTCTCCACTCTCCACACTCTACACTCCACACTTCACACTTTCACACTCGACACTCCGCACTTCACACTTCACACTCCACAACCCCCCATCCACACTCTACAGTCTACAATGGTAGGGACACAGGGGACGAATGTACAACACTGTTGCAATAGTTCGCCCTGCACAAGTGTTTAACGTGACTCCATTCGGGTTCGTGGGCTGCATCTTGTTTTCGACTCCCCAAACCATGGGAATTTCTCCACCAGATATCAGGAGACCTGTGGCGCCAGGCGATGAAAGAACTCGTTGAAGATCTAACTCAACTGGAGAAACCCAGCCCGCACCGGGCACTCGACTGGGCACTCGATGGCCAGTGAAGCCTCGAAAAAATGCATGAAAGCACCAGTGGAGTGGAAGATGGAAGTTCGGAAGTGATGTGATGGAACAGTCTGCAAGCAATACTGGAAATCCCTGGAGAAGAATGATGAACTTTTTGAGTTTACTGCAATGTGTTCCTCCTGACACACCTCCCGATTACTTCTTGAAGTTAAGCTGTGTTTCCAACTAGGGATCTCTCAAAATACATCGCAAGGCTGTCCCTTCAAGCATTAGAATCCAATACAGAAAATTGTGTGGGACGTGTTTGTTGCGCTCCGATGTCCATTCACGATATTTCACCCTTCAACCTGTTTCAACTTTCATTTGTGCTTCATTCAGGGTTTCCTCGAGTTTTTTCCCCAAAAAAAACTGAGTGATTCATGAACTTCCAGGGTAGTTGCAGTGCCAAAAACAGGCACGAAACTCTCTTGTAGCTTTCCATAGCTTTCCACCTCCAGTGGCCAGCGATCCCACGAAGGGATGAGACAAAGCCGAAAACCGCCCTCAAGATTGATGAAAACATCTTTTGGTGCAGTTTGTTTGATTGATTTGTTGAACCTAAACATATTGGCCATCCTAAACATCAAACATTTCTTGCACAACTGAGTAGTGAAAGGGATTGAAAGGGTGTGTTTTCGAACAGAAACTCCTTGGCCCCAAGCCCCGGCCCCGGGCCGCTTACCCTGCGGGTTGATCGACAAGGGTCGTTCAACACGTGGCAACGTGTCGTCCAACGGCTCTCCGAGACGGTGGAGGTTCCATGCACTGAGATGTTTTGAGAACCTCTTGGTAGCCGAGTTGGAATTGCAAAAGGAATGGTATACGTTGGGCTTTTGGAGGCTGGAGGTTGATTTGAGTTTCAAGGATCTACCAAGGGTTTACGTTTGTTTACAAACCCTATCTACAGTTCTTCTCCATCCTAAAATTCAGCTGTCATCAGCCCAGACTGGTGAATCACAGTTGGTTTCTGGTCAACTCAGCATATTTTCCTATTCAATCACCATTTTGGGCTGGGGGAATTCCAATATTTTGCTGGCTACATCACTTCTTGGTTCAGAGAAGCTCCCACCAATGACCAGACTCCATGACCCCAACGTCCCAAAACCGACACGGGCGGCTAATGCTGTTGCCGGACTGGCGCAACTTAAGCACTGCTTATTGCATAGTCGGGTTCAGTCAAGGTGGTTTTGTGTGAGACTTCAAGAACTGCAAAACGATAATTGGGAAAGGGACAACTTGGGTTTGTCTCCAAATGTTGGAAAACCCCATGATATCCCATGGTTTGGACAAGCATTGCCCCCATTAAATTGCCCACGTTGGGGTATACACCATTTTCGTACATATCCAGTTTGGTATACATGTTTACTAAATTTCTGTTGGTTCCCAAAGAATTAGAGAAGAACCGGGCTTTTGCATCCTTGGGATGATCCCCCATGTGGAATGCGAATCCACCCAGTATGGACACCACAAACTAAGCAACCAAAGAAACCCACCACCAAAACCAGATGGACATTTAGATTATTTTTAGATTTCCTTTTTTCTCATTTGGTTTAAATTGGTTTCTACTCTGGATCAATCTATTGGTGGTTTGAATGTCCACTCTTCATCTCTTCGTTTGAGAAGATGATTCTAGTCGCCTCACGGTGTCTTCGGGTATATTTTAATATGGCGTTGTCCAAAAACAATGCCCAAATTGTTATTTTTGAGGGGAAAATGATTGTCTAAACAATGTGATTGTAGGTTGGATCCCATTTGTTCTGACAAGATGCTGGATTTATCATGCAAAACTTGGGATCCAACAATCAAAAACAAGGATTTAACCAAATTATTTGGTACTAGAACTATGATTTAGATGCAGTAATGGTGTAAACTCAATAACAAATCAGATGTTGCTTTGTCTGACAAACTTCGGCATTTTCTCACATGACCTTGGCCGGAACCTGAGCACAGAACGCGGCTACGAAGTGTCATGCAGATTGCTTGTTTCGAAATTGTTGTAGTGAAAATGTGTTTATATACCAGATGCGAAACCTGATTAATATATCTCATGAATTTTGAAACCACATATTGGAAGCAAAAATGTGTGTAGGCAGTTCTCATGTTGAAATTGAATATGAGTGAGACATATGATCCAGAAACCGTACTTGCCGAATCAAAAAGATAGGCCGATACGTACTGATAGACTGGATTGTAGACCCAAAAACCTCGCGATTACCTGCAAGTAACCATGTGAAAGCACTTGGTCTGTAGTGTATCCCAATTCGACTAGTTTAAACCATTCAACAGCCCATTTTTGTAGGTAGAATTCCCGTCTTGGGTGAAAAATCGCCAGGCCCATCATTGTGATAGTCCAAATGCATCGCTTTCTGCATGGCTTCGTTTTTTGTTGTAATTGCTGTACCAACGGAGGCTGCCAGATCAAGGGATTTGGTCCAGTCTTCCAGGGTATTGCTGCTCATCAAAGAGTTGTTGTATCCCACGGTTTAAATGCTGCTCATCAAAGTGTTTGTTTCAAGTGGAATTCGCAGTTGAGTTGATCGACTTCAAGCAGTTTTTCGTTACCAAAATCAACTGCCAGGTGCCAAAGATCAAATCAACTCAGCACTGAAGCGCACCTAAAAACACTTTGGGTGTTTTGCTGTCCGATCTCCGCTCAGTTCATTGCCGAAGAGCTGATTTGCTGAAGATAAAAATGAAGCATCAAAAATATGACAAATGAATACAAATGATGGTTATAGTTGGGATATTTGAATTCTGGTAAATGATGGTGTATTTTACATATATATATATACATGGTAAATATGGGGATATACAACTGGATATCGTTGATGAATGATGGTGTATGATTACTTCGAGGGTTGATTTTTACCTGGCAAAAAAAATGGGAATGGTTCAGATGTTGCAGGTGCCGTTTGAGGTGCCGAGACTGGAGATTTGGCTTTGTAGTCAGCCCTGAGCAGTTCACGAGATCCCAAAATTCTCTGTCCATCAAAAGTGATCTACTTTTTTGGGGGGAAGGGCTCAAAATCATTGGTCCCCCATTTCAAGGATGATGATGAAATACGACAAATGCCCATGTGCAGCCGATTTTTACGATGGAGGTTTTTCATGGTTTTTCCAAAATTGGTGTACCCCCAAATCATCCATTTATAGATGGGAATGTCCATTATAAATCATCCATTTTGGGGATCCATTATCAGAAAGCCCCATTTCTAGCCATGTGAACTGCCAAGAGGCGCGCCATGGTTGCGATGGGTCCCCCAGGTCGGCCGCGGTTTTTATGCCAAGCGACCTGTCGTTTGTACCATGGCACTATGACGGTAAGCCCAATGCCATAGAACCCGTTTTTGGTATATGTTGTTTTTCTAGTTTGACCTAGCTCTGGTTTATGATTGAGTAAAAGGGGCATGGTTGGTTTTTGGGCTTTACCACTGGAATAAATCTGGCAATAATGCAGGATTGTCCAAGAGTTCGAGATTGACCTCCAATCTATGGCAGTTTTGATGGTGAAAATGATGTGGTTTCGCCTTTGGACAACCCCACATGGGGCATGGGTCGAGCTCTTGAGCGGTTGGGACGCTGTAAAGGACGCTGTAAAACCCTCCCTGCTGTTGGGGCGCTCGACCCATCCCCAGCTGGTCCATTTTGACATCAAGGCATGGTTTGATCCGCCCTGCCGCCTCCAAGCTCTGAAAAGTGCGTTGTCTTTTTGGTGTTTCGATCTTGGAAAGATCAAGGGATATCAAGGGATTTCCGAATGTTTTTAAATGGTTTTGTCGTAGCTAAGTGGCTAAGTGGTAGGTTTTTGGTCCAATATCCCTGACTAAGTGTAGCTTAGGCAATTAAGAAAATGCAAGTGAAGTTAATGGGTCTTGGGATGTTTGAGGTATCAGTTTGGGGTTCTGTGTGATGTGATATCTATGCAACACGGCCGTTTGTATTTCCAGTTTGCTGATGACCTCCACTGGGGTTATGCAACCTGCACGGATAATGTACTGCATTTCCTGCTGCCCAATTCCGATGGGCACCGGTGACACCCTGCGATAGCCATTCACTAGTCCGAATTCCTGTAGAGAAGCGCGAGGAGCATCTCGTTTTGTTTGACTATGATTTCTGCGAGGAGTTTCCCCACAAATTCATGCAGTTTCTGAATCTTGTTTTGGGGGCCCTGTGGGCAAAATGTCCGAAATCTGCTCAGGAATTTATCATCAACATAAATCATTGATAGTGAATCTTAATGAATATTGCATAACTTGATTCCCCCGTATTCCCCCCCATTTTTCTTGGTTGTTCCAATCCTTAAACGGTTTTCCACCCCTATGTGATCCCCAAGTCCTGATCCTGGTTTGGATACTGGGAGGTTCCCTGCCGTCCCGTTCATGATGGTACCGGTGACCTCAAATCCTTCTGCTGGGGCACCCAATGGTTGCATTGACGTCACCAAAAAGGATGTACCAAAAGATATACTTCCCTGACAACTGAGATATACCAAAACTATCCAACAGCCTGGATGATGCATCTTTTTGGAACTATGTTTTTTGACTTTGATACTCACTTTTGTGGTTCTTGGTGATTAAGATCGATCTGGTTGGTGCTGGCGCTGCTTCGCCCGTTCTGACATGGATATGCCATCCAAATGTCTACCCATCTGACACGTTCATATCCATAGATATACATCAACTTTCGAGACATAAATCCAAGTCAAACATGAAGACCGTGAATCCTAGGATAGCCTCAACGTCCTCGCCAAGCTCAACAAAGGATTGGGATTGATCATCCATTATCCACACAAGATAGGATACAAATAATATCTCATAAGATGATCACCACATTGTATTGACATGACTGACATGACATTTTGTTGATTTACCAACCATAAGCGTCAGAAGCCATCCCCAATTGAGGTTTACCAACTTGGTTTTACCATGTTTTACCTTACCGTCCAAAAGCGCGCTGCATTGGACCTCCAGGTCCGGGTGAAAGTCCGCGAGCACGTGGCTGCGACTATTCGGATACGGCTAAGGTCCAGTCCGTTTTGGTGGCTGAAACTATTTGGAACCCCAGCTGTTTCCAGAGATGTGGTAAACCCAATAGTAAACCTTAATTGGGGATGGTTTATGGTCGGTAAATCAACTAAGCGTCATGTTGTTTCAGTTGTGGAAAAAGTTGGACAAAGTGGAATGGGAATGAGCTTGAAGTCCGGAAACATGGGTGAGAATTCTGAATGCTGAGAAAATACAAGATGATGTTAGAGGGGGGTCTGTGTCGCGTGCTTCAGGTCCACTTCAGCATACCCGTTCAAAGTGTTCTGAAACATTCGATGTGGAAGATGGTAGTAATTCATGAGTCCTTGGTGTACATGCGAATGTTGGGGGCATCACCCCGGATATTCACCACCCTGGGCACAAGAAAAGTCAGGTGAAATATGGATGTGTGTCAGAAAATTGGGTTCCCCAAGGACCCAGCAATCCACTCGTTTTTAGTATTAAACTCACTACCGGTTTCATCAAACGTGGCTGGGAAATCCCCCAAGGCATGGAGGTTTGGTTAGCTGGGAAAATCCTGTCATCGCGGCGGTCGCAGGTGCGCAAAGCGTTTGCCAATTTTATGTGTGGAGCCCAGAAGAGATTTCATCGCAAATTGGGATTTAGATTGTGAATGATCTTCTGAAATTGATTTCCTCAAGATTTTCGGATTTACCAGATAAGAATGACTAAAGTGTCAATTTAGGTACTTGATCAATGATAATCAATCGCTATTTCTCTCACGCCCCTGCGATCGTTCGTAGGTTTTCGGTAATCCCTTCCCCTCGTGATAAATACCACCTGCAAAGCTTGGAGTGCTTCAGTGGGTGCCCAGTCATGAGGGTATCATATTGGAATCATTCAAATGAATCAGATTCCGGAGCAAATCAAACCCATTGATCCCATGTATCCCAGGGTAGGGTCAGCATTTTCCTCGACCTAAATCGACCCGCATCGACCCGTTGTTGTTCAAGGTTTGCTTACTGCGGTGCCACGTGCCTCTTCGACTTTGACAACAGCTCCATTTCTTTCAGATACTCAGCTGAGAACCCGGGACGTGCCCCGCCACATGAGAATTTCTTTCAGAAATGGGAATATGCATCACTATAACAATATATGTATATATATGTGGCTATTTCAATGGAGAAGATTATGGTGTCCCAACCATTTTCGGGCAAAAACATATGTGACACATGTGTAAATCCCTTGACAGGTCCTTAAAACACCTCAAATAAAAAACAGAGTTCCTACCTGCCAATGATCACAGTTTGCTCCACCAAGACTGGGATCCTTTTGATCACTGTTGGCAACGACATTTGGAAGGCATGGATTCCGAATTGACGTGGGGGATGTGGGGTTTGGATCCCAAAGATGAATGAAAATTGGATAAAATTGGCTGATTGGCTTATCTCATAGTTCTCGGAAAAGGTTTGGATTGCGATCTACATTGTTGAAGTATCTCAAAATGGTCAAGTTTTACTGGGAAGCTTGATCTTTCCATGATAATTGCTCAAATCCTCGCAATGTGTGTTGAAGATCTTCCGGAGAGTTGTTGTCGGCTTTATCGCTCGTGTTGGTGGTGATAGCCCAATAGTTTTGTTGGTCAGATTCCAGCCCTTGTTGTCTACTTTCCTTCTTTGGTGCCTGTTTCCCACTTTCCTGGCAGTTTCCCATGCTTTGGTTGGATTCTGGTTGTTCCTTGGTTGAATCACCACACCTTTTCCCAGCTTATTTCACCATAGTTTTCCTGATCAATACCCGTTTGTTGCCAATAAAAATCCCCCCTGGCTGGGTAAATCACCAGTTCTTGTCTGTTTGGTCAGTCGCATTCACGGTGTGCTGGTTGTAAACCCCATGTTTTGCGAGTCAAACTCCGATTTTGTTTGTTGGTCAAATCACCATCCTTTTGCTGAAATTCCTATGCATAGTTGGTTAATTTATGTCAATTTGTTATTTTGTGTTGGTGCTGCAAAGAGGACCACTTAGGTATACATATACATATACATATACATGTATATATACATATATATATATATACATATACATGTATATATATAGATATATCCACCATAAAACCCAGTTGGATAAAAGTGAAATCAGCAAACTTAGCTATCTCGGAACAAGCATCACGATTGGCCGACCTTCTTTATGGGTGATTCCCATGGCCACTTGGCTAAGAACTTGGAGTCCCCCATGACCTAGTCCCCATTGATGTGATTGTGATACGATGGATAGAAGAAATCCTGCACCAGTTGGTAACCATTAGGTAGCTACGAAACACTGTAAATAATAGGATTACAATGGGAGAAACCATCTACCAACTGGTGCAGGATTTCTTCCATCCACAGTAACACGTTATACCACTAAAGCCCAATGTCTTTTGGAGAAGCCCCAGTTTTTGCAATGGAGCTTCCAGCAATCACCATTAGATAGACAAATAAACATGATTAAATTCCAAATTGTAACCCCATTGACATCCCCGATATATAGTATCATTATCTCGTTTTGTTATTTGTGGGGGTAGTAGTTGATACAATGATTTTATCATAATTGAATGGTATCAAATTTCATAACCGGATACCATAGAATAAAGGTGAATAAATGTCCATAAAAAATGATGTAAGAATAGAGATATTGGCAATATCGTTTTTTGAAAAGACTAATTTTTATGAATGGTGAGCATAACTATGATTAGATATGAGATAATGATAATAGCTCTCATTAATACCGTTAGTGGGATATTTTCATATAATTCATATCTGGGATTCTCAATAACTCATCATCGTAGCCATCTATGAGGGGTTCAGAATTAATCCCAGTGGCATATCCAATACTACACCCGCATTGAGGATAGTGACGATTGTTTGGATTTACCACTTTTCCTGGGCTTATCATTCACTATTCATGAATATTCATGATACTTATCATCATAAAGTTGCCATTTATACATGGTACAATAATAATGAAGTTGTTGTGGCATCAATCATAGTTAGCATCAATACTATAGTGGCTACAGTATCCGGTTGATTCGTAGGGACAATAGTTCATATACCATCTCATAACCCCATCAATTATATACTTTCTAAATTCATCCAATAACTATAGAATTGTATGTAACATTTATGGATATAACATGTATGAACTAATCCATTGTATGCCAATTCATCTAGTGGATTAAATGATTGTCATAGGATTAGATAATCCTTTACAAATACATAAACATACTAGGTTATTGGGATTGTATTATAGCCCAGTGGTATATAATATATAATCCCAATAACTAATGGGTTATTTGGAATAATATAATAGTAATATGGATAGTAATCCTTGATAAATAATCCATCTTACTAAGCCCAGCCAGGCCCCTGTGGTCCACCCGGCGAGCGGGCGCTGGTGCGCAAGCGCCGCACGCTCTTCTGCTAAGGCGCGAAAACCTGTGGCAAAGACGTGGCAAAAAGGGCTGAAGAAATGGTGATTTACGGCAGTTTTTTTGATTTCACTTGCAGAGTTGATGTGCAATGTTGATGGTTTTTGCAAAGAAATATGAGGACAAATGTGGATTTTACCAGCAATAAATTGTATTTTGACCATCAAAGGCGAGGATTCAAAACACCAAAATAAGGACGTAGCCAGTGCTCATGCACCTCCAGAATATTACGTACAAAAATGGTCACGTGTAGTTGCCAGGCAATTTTGAGAAGAGTGGATTTCTCTTGCATACGATACATTACACATCAGGAGATGGTGGTTTCACTGAAAATCTTCCATTTCCAGCTGGCTCCCAGGAATGGGTTAGTCCTTTTGCCTCGTGATGCCATCAAAAAAGCAAAAAAAAAACTGAATGGCTGGACAATCCACCATTTATAGATATTCGATGATTTTCCCGGCAACCTCCAGTTGGAATTTTCCAGCCATGGAGCTGATTGCGAGAGGGTATCTCAGTTGGTGATCACAACCCCCATTTTTTGTGGGTCATTCAAGCAAGGTCAACCAATCGACGCACCAGGCAGTTCGCACTTCGCAAAATTCTGCCGGCGTCGGCGAGCGGGAAAAAAAAAAACAAGACCGAGGCTGCGAAGAATGCCAGTCACAAATTCTTGTCGTTGTCACTAACCCTACAATTTTGTACCGAATTTGATTGAACTCACAAGAATCTGCACGTAAGAAACTGCAAATGGGGTTGGAACCAATAGAGACGATTGCACGAATGAGAGCATGACCAACAGTATTCTTAGAGCGATCAGTTTATGTAGACCAAAGACCAGGATGGGATCAAGCAGTACTTGGGGTGTGATCAGCATGATCAACCCAATTGAGGATAGAAAATGGTACCCGATTGTTGAGCTATATCTATATGCCAATTCTTTTTGTTTATCATGTTCATCATATTCATGATCACCCAAATGATCTGTGCCTGAGAACTCAGGATGATAATTTCAAGTCAGTTTGGACCGTTCCACATTCAGGATCAGGTGCTCTCTGAGTCTCACATCACCAACGACCAGTTGGAAGCAGGGTGATAACCCCAGGTTTACTGGGGGATACAACTTGCACAACTTGGTATAACCTCGATTAGGTTCTTCATTGTCCACATGTGTTAGGTTAATCACAAACTATCGCAATTTGGCTGGTGAAACTTCATTTTTCCGAAGGGAAATCGCCACAAACTATCTGCAGTGGGCTTAAGCTGCCCTCTGTCCGGAAAGGGTGCCCTCGACAGCGGGTGACTTTCCACCGTTCGCAATGAAGCGCCAGACGACCCTCGGTCACTTGGAGATCACAGATGGGCCGCGCTGAGGATGTTTGTTCGGACAATTCAAGGGAAAACCATGGAAAACCCAAGAAATTTTGATGGTTAATCATGAATTCCCCCAGTAGAATTGCCATTTTGAGGTATCCGCCTTTGCTAGACAAACCTTTTCATTTGGGAATGTATTGTGTTGATGGAAACAGCAGTGTCTCAATTGGGAATCCAGTGAGTGTATTTCAAACCAATGGCTCGTGATTCCTTTGTTTCCACATTGATTTCTGATTAACGCTGCTCACTGAACCGAGTTGTTGGTTCGAACCGATCTCATGATATCTCCCAAATTCTCCTAGTTCTTCTCAATGTTTGAAAGTCTCAGAGGTCGACCTGATGACATGCCCGTGGCAAAAAGCTGATGGCAAAGTGTGGTCTCAAGATGAGCCATTTGAAGACTCAGCATACTGCAGATGTAGACCATGTAGTTTCAGGGCTGCTCAACATTTTTCCCAGTTGTTTTCGCACCCTTCTTGGTTGCTTCTGTAGGTTTCAAAGGTGATCAACCATACTTGATTGGACTTCGGATTGCCAGCCAGAGATATTTCCTACTCAGATCCAGCCTGTCATCGCAGGTCTTGCTTTCCTACTTAGCCATGTCTCGGCATTGAAGTTTGCAACCTGACTGCATCGGCCGAGAGCATGACTTGGGTCGAAGAGAAACGACACCAGTCGAAAACCACTGGTGAAGTCCCAAAATCACTCAGGTTGTGTCGCCACAAAAATGACAGTTGTAATGGGGAAAATCATGGTTGTTTTACTCATGGCATGTAGTGATTTTCCGAGCGATGCAGGATCCAATGGCAACAGCTGGGTGGCGGTGTTCATTGCGCATTGGTTTGCGGGAAAATTCACAGGAAAGTCCCATCTTTCAAAGCAAAAACGCATGGTTTCCAGTAGATTTCCTTTGAAACATCCCAAAAACATTCAGTTTGTTTTTTTTCATATCCATGGTTAGGATCATGAATCCAGATATGAGTTCCCGTTTTTGCATGGGTGTCCGAAGCAATCAGTTGGCAACAATAGATCATTTGCGGTAGGATTTAAATAAGAATAGATCAAAGGTGATCCTGATCTTTTTGCAAATGGATCCTTAGATGACCATATAATTTGGACAAGGATTGTACGAGCAGGTACAGTATCGAACAAAATCAAGTGTCTCAAACGGTGGTTTTCCTGGTCTAGAAAAAAACAAGCTTGAAGGATTTTGGGTGTCCTCCACTTTGAGAAGTTGATTAGAAACCACTGTTGTAGTTTCTATGCCCACTTTTGACGGTTTTTTGCCCATGCTCGCAGGTGTATCAATAGCTACTGTACGAATTGCTTCTCTTTCTACATGCATCTCCTTCCCTTTGATGTTGTTGGTCTGTGTCAAATTTGCGTATCATGGATGGATGGATGGATGGATGGATGGATGGGTGGATGCATAGGCATGCAGGCAGACATGTTAACAAAACTATGCATTTGTTCTTGCGGTCTATGGCCATCTTTGTCACTTGTTTACCCATTTCTTCAACCGTTTGCCTGTAGTCCCGGTCTCGGCTCAGGGGACTGGATCCAGAAGCAATCAAACGGACACTTGGGCTGCGGGGTGGGAATTTGGGTAGGGTTTTTAAGAGTTTAAGCGGTGCCACTGCATTTTGGCATTCCTCCTTTCGACGCTGTGGAATGGCTATGTTTCAGGTTGAAGCCCCCAACCGAAAACGAGAAACGAATGCGCCTGAGACACAGACCCAGTTTGTGATTCCTGTAATACCTTCAGTCAAGGCACAGAGGCAAGAAAATGTTTGAAATGGAAACGCTCTGTGTGTGTGTGTGTGCGTGTGTTTTCTAAAATATTTGTCAAGTCGAGGGAATGTACAGCCACAAAAGGATATTCAAAACTGTTGGAATGACCAGTATGATTTTGCTGTGTGTCCAGCTAGTCCAGTCTCGTAGAGTTTGGACAAAACAGCCGTGACAACAAGAGTTTGCGTGTTCTCACAACAGGAATGGAATTCTGAACCTTTGAAAAAGAGGCAGATGATGTACAGCCCATTGTCAGAGCAATACCAATGAGCAGTAAGCTCTTAAACCCTCTTCCCATTGGACAATATGATAAAAATAATTGGATTCAAGGTCATGCCATCCGATTTGCAGCACGTGTGTAGGTGAACTTACACAGCAACGCAGGGGTTATGTTGGTTTCAAGCCATCCACTGGCCAGGAGGATTGCTTGTTTGTGCAGCCGGTGATCAGTACCAAAGTCATTGAGGGCTACTGTGGTTCCTTGGCTCAAAACAAAGTGCGGAAGATGCGGTGAACTTGTCCTGCCTGAAATGGGGAAACATTAAAAACTCGCAGCCTTCAACGGTCTTTGGACGTGCGATGTGGTGCCTGAGCCTGAGGTACTGGCAAGAGTAGCCTGGTGGATACCAAGCATCTGGGCGAAATGTTGCAATGCTTGGGCTTTCCAGTGGATCAAATTGGAGGATGTCCTGATGACCGTGGGGGGTTCTTGGGGGTTCTTGGGGCTTCTTGGTCTTCGGTTTCCAACTTTGCCAGAAAGGGTTGGAATTGCTATTGTGAAATCATTTTCTTCTGGCTAAATCGTGCAGCAAAGCCATGGGAGAAAGAGCTGGTGAAATCTGAAGAACTTCTGTGGAAGCCTAAGTTTGAAGTTAGGTGCAACCAAAGGATTGATACCAGCAGCTTGCAAGATCAATGAAGATTTCTGTTGTTCCAAGAATCAGTTTTTTGGCGCCCAGGGCATGTGATGATGCGTTGACGCCATTCCTGCACAAATCCCTGGCCAATCGCATGTGCGCCCGAGGGAGTGGTGGACAGTTGGACAGTTCAAGCTGTTTCTGATGGCTTTTGCCGATTGAACCCGTCTGATTTCTACCACAAATAAAGGATGTATGAGGTACAGCAACACAATTGGATGGTAATTGTTTAATCTCCCAGCCAGCAGCTTTTTGCAGCATTTCCATGTGAGTCTTGTTACGGAATTGCAGATTAGTAGGGCAGCCCCAAAAACTCTAGCCAGTTGCTGGTTTCAAATGTGTTTTACTTTCGATCTTGATTTCGGAAGATTCATCCGAATTGATGACTATTTGCAGGAGCAGGTGACACCACAGCCATGAATGTAACTACCAAAAGCATGGTGTTTTGAGGCTTTGGCTTTGAGCAGGAGCAAAAATATTGTTCAAAGGGATTAAAACTACGAATCGCAACATATTTTGGTCCCTTGCCAGTTGGGCAACTGTGTGCCAACCTCTCAAGCTTCCTGTACGCTCCGTTTGGGATGCTTTTCATGGCATTTCAAAAAGCACAACATTCCCATACCCATACCATTCCCATGACCACTTCATAAGGTACATGGTATTTCTAGGGTAGGCTCACTCCCGTTTCAGCATGTAGCATCTATTTACCCCAATGTTAACCCACTTTGTTGAGACTTTGGGTTTAGTTGTAAGCCCATTTACCCTCTCTAACTCAGATCCTGCCATTCAGAGGGGGATGGGCAGATGGTCGCTGGCAGGTTCAAAGATTGCGACTCATGGTGCGTCTATGACTTCGAGAAGCCTGAGAGCATTGTGCTGCCGGCCACGGATTTTCAACATCCAAAACTCGGGGTCTCAGCAGCAAAAATGAGATTTAAGAATTGAAATATATACATATATCATATGTACATATATACATATACACATATATAAATATATACATAAATATATATATATATATGTTTTATTATGTTTGGTTGATCAATAGTTGATGGAAAACCATTCAGGTATCGTATCATGATCGCTAGCCTGAGTTTTCACCCCAAAATAGCTGGGATTTCTGGTGTGAAAATTCCCCAGCTCCGATAATGACCCAGTCATGACTTTCAGTATCCATCTCATGACTGGTGTTTGGCGATATGGAACCAGAGAGAGGGAGTTCATCTGGGAATCACGGGTTGTTTTTTGTTGTTGGGGGCAAGGGTGTGTGTACAGCCAGATTTTATGCCCAAGATCAACAATCTCTATGCTTGTTTTGATTCCAGACCTGGTCAACTTTAGTGTCCTGAGAGCAGGGTGTGATCATATTGCAGTATCAGGTGCGCACATACTCGAATGTATGAAATGCTATTGTTGGGATTGACCCATCAGCAAAATCAATGATCCACACTACAGTAGATGGACAGACTCTTCAAACCCTGCTAAATACACTTGATTTCATATTCATACCCCCACAGCGAAATCTCAATGTCTCAGTGTGGGTGATGTTGGCCGATTGATTTTCATCCATTGGGGCAACATTAACAGTGTACTTTGGGGAGCGGGCCTTGGATAGAAAGGCGTCGTTTCTATTTCGTCCATCTATGGTAGTAGTCCTCATATCCATATCCAGAAATGTGGGAAACCTCATAAGCATCCTCCAATTGGGGATGGTTTTTATCACCTGTTTCTGGTGGAATTGGGGATGGCTGTTGAGTTTGACACTTCCATCGTACCTGTGATTAACCGGGCCAGGTGTACCGTTGGGATGAGAAAGCCAGTTGCTACGAAGCCGGAGGCGTTTCTTCACGCCATGCAAACATGGTCACCATCCCCTGTGACTTACCAGAACATCCAGAACTATTGCAAGTTGATATATGGGATAAGCTTAGAATAAGCTCCACTTTGTACAGGCTGTATCCCTTTTTTCAGTTGCTCAACCCGAAACCCCGAAACCCTGCTGATGCGCAGGTGCTGGCAATCCCTGCTTTGGCAACGTGGAGCAGAGCATGGCGGTCGATCAGAAGAAGAAGATGTGCAAGGAGTTCTTACGAAACACGGAGAATCCAGGGATCTTCCCCAGGAAAATTGGGATGTACCCACCAAAAATTGGGAATGCGCAAAAATGTGGGTAAGCTGTTGATAGTTCATGTTTTTGCCATTCTGATGGGCATGTGTCTTAAATAACTATATTATCATCTCATTTGCAGGTCATCTGACATTAGCCACCAGTGACACAAAAATGGTTTGGGGCCATCCACAAAATAATGTTCGTCCCAGTTTTAAGTAGGGAAGAATCCTGGTTGATAGGTCCCTCATGTCTGGCATTGTTGCATTTACTGGCGAAACAAAGAAACGATGCTGAAAGCATGTGTTTTTTTTGAACTGCAGCCTCTAAGCTTTGTCAAATGATTTTGAGTAGGGAACCCATTATGTTTCAGTGCTGGTGATTGATGCCCAGTTTTTTCGTCGGATCACGTTTTTTCTCCACATTGCACCCTTCGCAACTAGGATGATGGGCTTGGAAACTCTTGTAATCTTTGACACGAAACCCAAGAATTACCGTTTCCGTAGGTCTCAGGAACCCATGGGGCTTGGGGGACGCTGTGGCGAGGTTAAGGAAGACGGTTCTCATTCTGGACATGTTGACTTTCGCTTCTGTAACTATTGGGGCGGACGCTGTAGCATTCCCATCTCAAATCTTTCTTTAGATTTTTCAAGCATTTGGGAAAGGTCACAGATTGGTTTTCCTGCAATCGACCTCCAAAGGATGGATCAACTTGCCCAAGGCGCCTTATCATCCACATAGACCCCAACCAATACATTAGAAGAATGCAGCTCCTCAAGATACAGTACATCCTTTATTGACTTGATAAATCCTTCGAATATTGATCACACAGAACCCCATCCAAATATATATATATATATACATCGTCCAATATAGATCCAAAAGATACATATATATATATGTATATATATATATATAGAGAGATAAGACCTATATAGATATGTATATATATATATATACATATACATACATATCCATATTTGTAATATCACATATGAACATCACATCTGTAATATCCCTAGCTTTTGCAGCCAGGACTCCAGTTGCACCCAGCTCGTCACCGCAATGAGCGATCAGCTCATGAAGCGATACTGTCGGTGGAACCCAGTGCCGATCCCAAGAAATTAAGGGGATGAACCATAAAGTATGGGCAAATACTGGCGAAAATGAAAAATGGGAATTTAACAATCAACAATGGTGGTATAATAGAGATATACTGGGAATGTTCATGGGAATATTTTTGGGAATATTGATGGAATATTATTGGATATACCCCCTGATAATCAAACATGGCTGGCCGGAAAATCCCCTATACATCGGGTTGATAGCTGGGAAAATCATCTACAAATAATGGATTTGCTAACTAGCCCTGTTTGATTACCAGAGGGTAGGGGAACCGATCTTTTAACGCCCAAAATATATGGATGTGATTACCAAACGTTAGTTCAACTGACCTAACCATCTCAAGTAGTCGATTTAAGTATCAAAAATAGAGATTCAACCATCTAATCATCTAAATAGTGGATTCAGTCCGCAAGAAAGCGGATTTATGCGATTTAATCATGGAATTCACTGATTTGGGGATATACAAAAAGGAAAGCATAATTATGGATATCGTGTGGGTAAATAACCAACGTATCTTCCATGTGAAATCAGGCGGCGACCTCAGTAGCACCGGGGAGAACCGCGGGATGAGCGCCAAGAGCTGCGATGAAGGCGGCGATTCGTCATGCCATGGGTGACTGGCGCTGCTGAACGGTGGTGTTTTGCATGTCTTTACCAAGAAAAATGGTGGTTTGTCATGTTTAAAGACTTGAAATGGTATTAAATGGAATAGATCACCAAGAAGACCGGTTGGTGAAGGCATGCTAGGTCAAGTGGTGACGAGAATCTAGCCAGGAACAATGCCATGGCTGCCAAGATTCAAGAAATCTTTCTTGACCCAAAACGACCAGAAAACAAACATTGAATCCTAGTTTTGAAGTTTGCACATGGACCCAGATATCTTTAATTCCCAAATCCCTCCGTTCCAGCGGTTGCCATCCCAGAAAACAACGACGCTGTGAAGAAGGCGTTGGCCAACAAGATGCTGGGACCTCGGTGCCAGCAGTATGGATATCTGGGTGTGTCGGAAAAGGGGTATACCGAAATAGAAACAGCCATGGAAGTCTGTGAAGTACAAGGATTACGCCTCAAATTCGCTGGTTGTCCCATCCTTTGGGGAATCCTATGGCACAAGATGCGGAAAAAGGTTGTCTCCAGCCCATTCCAATGCTGAGATTGATGTTTGCTGATAAACCTCCCCATGCTTGTTGTTTTTTCCATGATGGGATTGGTCTGATCTCCATTTTTGTTGCTGCATTCAGCCCCACTTTTGTTTGGTATCAGTTGTATAGTTGTATCATATCATCATACATCCCCATGAGAATCCCTGGTTTTGGGCCATAAATGGCCATAAAATGGCGGAGTTTTGTTTGCCAACAGCCCACTTTCACCATGATACCGCCGAGGTTCAGCCACTGCGGTGCCTGGTGCATCTTCGACTTTGACGACCCCAGCGTCTCTTTTGGCGGCTCGACTTTCTTGCAAAGCTGTGATTTACCTCTGAAAAAAGGGTGATATAATATAAAAGTAACCGTTACAAGGATGTCACGGGATATAGCGGGATAAGCAACATTACAACAGGAGATCTACCCCTACTTGACAGCCATTTGCATGGAGAGTGTGGTTGAGGATGAGATTTGGGGATGCCCATTTTTAGACAATCCCAAATATGGGACAAAATAGACAAGTTCAATGGGAAACCAATGGTCAAGAGGGGTTTTGCCAAAAAGTGGTGGATATTCCCCGTTGATTGCCATTGTTTGAGGGAAACTGATGATGATCCATTGTTGTCAAATTTAGGGCACCCAAGAATTGATGGTTAATTTGCTATGACCAAAATCTATGGTCACCTGGGTCTTAAATTTTGACCCATGGCCCATACCCCCTATCTCATGGGGTTTACCAACAAAACTTGGAATTGAGCCAACAGCACAGGCAGTCTCAACAGCAAAAATTGGGATCTCACCAATGAAAGTGGTAACTGTCCCAACAAAAATCGTGATTCAACAAATGAACAAAACTCCAACAGCGCCCCGAACTATCATGCTTTCAACATGGTTCCATCCAGCGCCCATGGAAGTACTGTGTTTGCTGAGTTTGGGCCCAACCAGCAATATTCCATGGGAACTGATTTTGCCACGATATGGTTCTTTCCCCTACAGAAACCGGGGGAGCGCCGATCAGAGTTGGGATACTAATCAAAACGAACCAACGAGGTGTACGCAAGTCAAACTCTATTGGATTAGTGGTTCACCACAGTTTCCTCAACAGCAAGTGTGCCTAATGATGAGCAATTTAGCAACTGCCGTAAACCTCAAAGACCCTCCAGTACTCAAAGGTGGCTGGAAGATCCCTCATTTAGTTCGATGATTTTCCCAGCAAAAAAAACTTCCATTTAGTTCGGGGATTTTCCAGCCAGCCAACCTTTGATTACCATGGGATATCTCCATGAATATTCCATGGATTCAATATTCCAGTATACCCCATGAATATCCGCAGTATATCCCTATCATACCACCATTATGTGTTGCATAAATCACCACAAAACCACTACATCCATTGAAAGATGGTTTCTCGGCTGAGGATGGTGGCCTGAGAGCAGCTGCTGGAAGAAAGGAGGCCGTCGGATCATTGAAGCAATGTGGTCATTAAAGGCTGAATTTAGGCCATGAATTTTGGTGGTGGAATGATGATATAATGGTGGTATAATGGCGTATAATGATGTAGAATGATGGTGTTTGATGATGTATAATGATGTATCTCTTATATCACCACTAAAACTGGTGATGTTAACCACTCTGTTCCTTTCCATCCCTCTACCTTGGATGATCCCCAATAGGTGTTCACGTTTTTTTCAAGCGGAGAACTGGATGGTAAAAGGTGACCCCATTGGAAATGAAACATCCACCAAGTGTGGAAAAATCTGATGATAGATCATAATCATCGTCATCATCATCATCATCATCATCATCATCAATTTGATGTATATTAATATATATTAACCATCACGATGAATCTGACCAATTCCAGTCGAAATTTTCGAACAGTGCCAGGATGCGAAGGTCACCCTGAAGCGAGCGTGGCGCAGCAGTTGAAGGCCAATTCCTGCGAGGTGCGGAAAGTCATGTGCCATGCCCTGGAGCAGGTAGGCTACGGATGGCTACGGTAGCTTGGTGTATCACTTGGTGGTCCTTTGATCTACCCAAAAAAGGTGAATAACTGGGTTTCATGATTTGATGGATTATCGACAGTTGGATGTCTGAAAATCAACCAAGTTAAAGTCTATCTAACCTAGAGCCATCGGCCTATATTGAAATTCACTACTCTTCATAGATTGACCGTGAAATACTTGGAAGCACACCTGGAACTGTTGAAGTGTCGCTGCTTCAGTTGACCACCACCACCACAACGACCACCAGCACCAGCACCTCTACCACGACCAGCACCACGATCACCTCCACTGTCCGGGGGCATGGTGATTTTTCCCAGGGGGGATGGTCATCCCGCAAAATATATAGCTGTCAATATGCCACTGCTAAGGATTCCCATTCATGATGCTGGGATGACCTTTTCTGCCATGTGGCCTGACCTTCATGGCACATATGTCGGGTGGTTTGCATATTGATGCTATTTCGTTGAATTGTTGGAATGTTTGGATGGCATTTCGTTTGTTGGATGGTATTCAGTCCATTCTTTGCAAGTTGATATCCAGGTTCGCAGAGTCTGAACGTGGAATTGATGGGAAACCATGGAGAAAGGGCCATCCCATGTCAGCCAAATTAGATCTCAGCCATACCCATAGCAGTTCAGATACTCATCATGGTTTAAATACATTTCAATATTTATATCTGTATTTTATAGATATGTCCATCCTTGCTTGCACAAGATTCTCCTCATGAGCGGGCATATTCAACCGCAATTGAGTGGTTCAACCACCTGGCAGTAGCCAAGCCTCCAATAGAATCAACTTTTTTAGCTTCCGCAAATTTAGGTTGGTTTAGATCTATCCCCTAGTTATCCTAGGTTTTGGTTAAATCCACACTTTTTCCTTGGGAAGAACGGTGGAAAAATGTTGGACGTTTTGCTTGGGAAGTTGGTTGCAACCGCTAAGCCCAACCCCCAACCCCCAACCCGCCGCTCCACCCATGCCAAGTCCACAACCACCACCTCCACCACCACAGTGACGACCACCACAGTGACCACCACCTCTACGGTGGGGAACCTTGGAGCCCAGTCAATGTGGCTTCGTGGGACATCCACATTCTGTAGGTCCTCTGAAATTGGATAGGGCTGTTTTGACCATCACCATTTCATCATTTCTTGCGACACTCTTGAGCTTTGGCTTAGCAATTGCGACCTTAGGAAATTCATGTCATATTCAAGGTGATTGACTGGTGGTTTAAATATGTTCCACCTGTTCCATTCCCATTTGGGAAGACGATCACCATCAGCTGGGCCAAGATCACCAGTACCTCAACCACCACGACCAGCACGTCCACCACGACCACAACCACTTCCACGGTGCCACGGAATCCGTGGGCGCCAAATTCCTGGGTATTTTACCTGCAGAATCTAAGATTGGCCATGGGTCATTGAACCCTGGGATGATGCTCAGTTGACTCAGATATTGTTTGAGATGGGTTGAGACCCAAAAAGCAGCAATAGCTTTGAAGGTTTCATGGTGAAAATGATCAAAAATCAGCTTGGTACCATTGGGTGCACTCCTTTTTTTGGGGAATAATGCTCAGATGTCTAAAGTTGAAATCACATCAAATTTCTGCTATATTCTTCAGATGCATTGATGGCAGTGGGGAATGGCATGGCATATTGAGAGAGACCAATATCAGCACCCCGAAAATTGCCATGTGGAGTTTGTGTCCAGGTCACCTGGTTGAATTGACCCATTCAGCACCGCTCCAGACCACTACGACCACAAGTACCAGCACCACTACAATCACCTCCACTACTACCACCAGCACCAGCACAACCACTGTGCGGCTTCCAAGTCGGACAAGTTGGGAAGTCCTGCTGATTGGTTGTAAGGTATTGCACTACCCAACATTGTGGGGACTATCATTCATTGTGGGAATCCCTATTGAACAACCAGCAAAGAAGGGATGACATTTCGGGTTTCGAGCACTGCACAATTGATCTGCCATTGTCATGAACAACAATGGAGGTGGAAATCTCCCGTTTTTGGTGGGCAATGCGTCATCGTCCAGTGAATCCCTTAATAATCACAAACAAAGTGAGTTGCTCAGCCAGTTCGATAAATGTTTTTTGTTGCTATGATGGTGGCCGTTTTCTTGACAAGTTATAAGAGTTAAATGTTTCTTTTAGATGCCGAGGTGACGACTACCACCACCACCAAGACGACCACCTCCACCACCACAACCACCACCACCACCGAAACGGTGCGCATGGGGGTTGACGGGGAGCAGGTACAAGGTGAGTGTAGAAACTCATCTAACCACGAATATATGTAGCATAGATCCTATGAGTTTACCTACTTGTAAACCGACTTCGCTAAGTATGGGGCACCACCTTCTATGTAGCCTAAGCTATGAGTGGTGGATTTTGCAAATTATCTGTCGAATTCAATGTGCCAAGGCCCCACAATGGTCCCTCTGAGGATGGAAACCAAGTGATTTGGATGGCTCTGGGAAATGCTTTTTTTTCAGATACATCCTGAGAGCCTCATTTGGTTTGGCCAAATATTTTCTGATATCCATGGTTCACTATTGGTGCCAAAAAACACCTCCAGTTTCAATGCGTGTATATCCATGCTTTCATTTTGCCTTAAAGATTCTTCCGGTGTGTCCAATGATTTTAATTAATCTGTAAATATGTCGGTATATTCAACGTATATTTTGTAGACCTAACAGTGATGTAAAGAAAGGTCCAACCAGTCGATCTCGGCAGTCCACAACAACCACCACAACTTCGACCAGCACGGTGACCACCACCACAACCACCTCCACCATTACCACCACAGTGCCTTGACTGCGACGGATGGATCAGTGGGGTATCGGGATGTGACATGGTCAATTTGGAGTTGGGTTCCAATCTCTGAATCACGTCCGAAGTAGGAGGAATACCCAACTACTCCCAACAAGCTGGTGCAAAGGGAGGTTGCAAGAACACAACTTGAATTCATAAGCCATCAGCTGCTTGCAACTACCCTTGATATTTCCATTTAAAATCCTGATTTGTAGATAATTTTCCAGCCAGCCACGTTTGATCACCAGAGGGTATATATGAAAAAAATACAACTGGCGAATCATTTACTTCACCCTGAGTCTACAACCTACAACTAGGGTCATCTTTGCCCAGTTTTAGGGGGAATGGGATAGACCACAGGGGCTTTGTATGTGAGAGGATTACCAACAAAAAACGCCATGGATATCCTTAGCAGCATCTAGCAGCTCCAAATGTGGACTTCTGTTACCATGTCCCTGGGGACATGTTCAGTTGGCAGTTCCCCTCGGCCCCTGATCCCTGCCATTCTGGATCTCAGACTACAAGCACCACGACTGAAACGACCACCACCACTTCCACAACGACCATCACCACATCGACCACCTCGACAGCAACAGCCTCAGTTCTTGGGTGTTGAGGGGATGAGATCATATGCTGAAAACAGGCATGAGGACAATGATTCTTCACATAGTTGATACCAGTAAACAGAAGGCCCGGGTAGGATTTGTGAACCAGCAAAGCCACGCCTACATAAAACAGCGACATGTCAAAACCTCTGCAGGGGCCCATGTCCTGTCAACATATCGTGCGTTTGCACTTGTTAAACTGCTATTCTAAGTATCCACATCAAGTTGGGCATCGCGCATGATAAAGCCATGGCACACATCCAGAACTACCAGCTATGTTTGCACGAAAACCAGCTATCCATCTAATTTCCAGAATGAGTACAACTACCTGCCACACTACCATGCACAATATCATTCTCCAAAAGCTATAAAATCCACCAGCTATCCACCAAGCTATCCACCAGATGCACTGAGACCACCATTACTTCAACCTCCACCACCACAACCAGTACCAGCACAACCACAACCAGTACCAGCACAGCAAGGGTCCTCAGAGTGGGGCGGGGCAGACCCAAAAGCTGATGTGGTTTGCAAAATGGATTTTTCACGGGTATTTGGTGAATAAAGTGCTTCGACGTTTCAAATCTCCTTTCTTTCCCATTTCTGCACTGATTTTCCCAATTGATGGATTTTGTCGGCGGAGTGGTTGCTCACACAGCAAGTAAGCATCCAGGCAGGATTGCTGTCAGCTGATTACCCCCTTGGTGATCATTTGGCCTTCATGGTGCATCGAGCCACTCAACACCAAAAATATGGGTGTTTCTACAAATTGGGTACTCCTCAATCCACTGCTGAATCATTCTTTTCCTATTCAATGGCTATATTTGGAGGTGAATTTCCAATTCTCAGACAAACCCAAACTTTATTTGTTGGTTATCCCATTATAGTCCACTATATCTAGATAAGCTATATTGAGGTCGCACTGCGACCTCACTGAAATAATGGTTGGTGGGGTTAACAACTGCAGAATGTCCTTAATTCAGGTTTGTGAATTCTGATAATTTACGCAGATTATATCCCTCTCTATCCTCATAAAATGGTTCTGTATACCTACACTGGGGGGTGTATCACACCGTCCCATCAGCCGCGGATGCATTCCAAGACCACCCGAACATCAACGACCACTACCACCACCAGCACGACCACGAGCACAACCACCGTGACAGTCATCGCCTCAGTGATCTCCAAAAACGGCGAGGTCTGAGCATGTATGAGATTGGATAATAGGACAGACATGGGATAGACATGGGGTAGATATTGGTATTCATTCAAAAATTTGTTCAGCTATCTATGCATATCCGCGGTGAATTTGATTTTCGATACCGATACGCCATGCCCATGTCTTCTGGTACTCTGATGGTTGATGATGTTAATATCCCGAATTTCCTCAAAAATTGTTGTATATTTGAAGCAACCAACTCAAGTGATTTAAGGGACACTGTGCTGTCAAGTGACCATTGCCACATCCGCTCTGACAGCAGTCAGGAGTTTTGCCAGGATCAATCCAAAGTGACTGTTTGTTTTTCTTCGACCAACCGCAAAAGATGCCCCATGGACCCAATTTTAACAGAACTGGGTGCGTTAACGGCCATTGTTGTAAACCATCCCAAAAATAGGGGGTTCTAACTTGTTGGCAACAATAAAACCGAGAAAAGGTGGTGGCTCTAGGCCATGGTTTTGTCATTGCCATATCATTTTAGAAGCCACTAAAATAGACGCCATTCCTATCTTCCACCCTTCGCCCAGACGACCAGCACCAGCACCACCACCACCAGCACTTCCACCACCAGCACCTCCACAACGACGGTGACCACGACCACCACCACCTCTACGGTGACGACCACCACCACCAAGGTGCAAATGTCCTGTGAAGGGAAATCATGCCTTCCACCTTTCTTGGAAATGAAAATTGAACAATCAACAAATTGGGATTTGATGGGATTGAACGAGAGAATCATATTAGTTACACCCCCCAGAAACCATGGCAACAAGTACATAATGAGCCACGCATATTTGGGACTATGCAATGGGGGTGTTTAAAGGTGTTTCATATGAACGGGGGATGGGATCACTCACATCGTTTGGGATTATTTGGGATGTTGTTTGATGATTTGGGGTCAAAAAAACTGATGGGAAAATTGAGAAAAGATAGCCATGAGGTGCCTCTAAATATTGGCAGATGTCCAATGGTGGAAGAACTTCAGGCAACCCGCCACCCCCGCCAGGCTCCACGGGTCACTTGGTGGCACCCCATTGTTATCTCAAAAAAATATGGAGCCGTGATGACTCACGTGACTTACTAAGTCTTGTCCGCAGCTCATATGGTCATTCAGCATATAGATCGTTGCAAAGCATCGTTGAAAATGAATCTCTTTCTTTTACCTGAAGCCCAGCCAAAATCCTCAGTATCCTGTCGACGCTTACTGGCCATAATTGCTTCAGAGTGATGTGAAACCTTTACAGTATTTGGTTCGGTTTGTTGTGTTTTTATTGGTCACCAGTCACACCTGGTTGAAATCTTTTCTTGGATGCCGATGCACCAAGGAGACGTGCGGTATTTGTGACCTGGAGAATCACACAGATGTGCGGCTGCCATGTGTTGATGAAAGGGACAGAAGGATGTGGAAGTTTTGAGAAAGATGCGAGATTGACCAAAAACCCGGGCCCAGTGCTCTTTGCTTCAGAGATTCCTGCAAACTTCCGAGTCCAACCGTTTGACATGCAAATGCATATGCACCACAGTGTGTGATAGTGTCTGTGCGTACTTAAGTACTACCTATGCAGCTATGCAGGCTATGCACGTATGTAAAGATAGATAGATGGCATCATTTGCACAAAATGCTATAAGACATCATAAGATATCATAAGAATGATATAAGATGTTGAAATCTCAGTGTGAACATCTTGATCAAATGAGTGCCTGACAGGCTGCTTCTTGGAGCCCCGCCAACAACGGCTCGATGACCCTCACAGGATGCCGAGCAGAATCCTGGTTGATGGAAATGGGAGGGGTAATCCCTCAAGCTTTCACCGCTTTCAGCACCATTCTTGAAAGCTGATGGCAAATGATGCCAAACGGAACCAAACCCATCGTGTTTTTTCATTTCAAGGACACGAGTTGACTTCCCTTCAATATCCTGAAACCATGAAAAAACCTGGATGAACCTCCAAACCTCCAAATTCCACCATGAATGAGACCATAACAGCCATGCAGGACCCTCGATCCAGAACCTGTTGAAACAGGATGGCATGACTTGGGAATTGATGTGGCAGAGCAAGTCCAAACCCAACATGGACAATGCCTTCTTGCGCCTGGGCGTGACTTACTCTAAATGCGGTGTTCGCCCCTCGACATTGTTCTGCGAAAGTACCGGTGATCTCAAGATGTTTTGTAGCCACATCAATTCGGACCGGAGTTAGCCAGCTGCAGCATTCTGTGCATTTCTTCATCAAACATGTCCCAGACTACTCAAAAAGTCCCCCATTCGTGGAATCTCAGGGAGTCTTACTTGGCTCGCGAAATCTTACAAAGCAGTTACTATTTTCCCAATCCCCACCTAAATAGACATACGAATAAATATACAGTATACAAAACACCCATAAAACAGATATCTCAGATGTATGTTTTTTTCAGATAAAGACCATTGAAACTCCCTCAAAAATCAGGATGGGCACCTGGAACGGCCTGGGCTGCTGGGAACCCGGGGCGCTGATCACCATCCGCGACGATGGAAAGCTCAACATGTTGGCGGTGATCAACGGCCACCCGGCGGCACTTGTGTTGGAAGTTGGCCAAGTTTTGACGTCGAGAATGGAATTTTGGGATGTAGTTATACCCTATTTTGAGGTTGATTATATCTGAAAATAGGGACTCCAAATTGGCTATTTTATTAGGGAAAATGATGATAATCCAATGGATTTAGGGGTATACAATTTTGAGACAAACCCATGTGTTGTTAAGAAAATTGTTTTGAATTTTGTACCAAGAAATGATGGCTTTCAGGATTTGACCAACTGATATGGTCAGATTTCACCTTCACCAGTCGTTGAACATCAAAAATTTGGGGTTGCGGAAAGCCTTACCCTCTGGGAGTTTTGATCTAGCAAACTGCAAATCCTCATTTAAAATCCCAAGCGACTCTACAACTGCCTGCAGTATGCCCAAGATTACCTGGCAAGCTTAATGAAAAGATGGGAAATGGAAAAGAACAAAGCTAGAAAAAGACAACACATCCACTAAGGTGAATACAAGTCCTTGCCCAACCTCTGCAGCGTCTCGGCATGGAAGTGGATATCATGAGGATCATGTCGCGTGGATTTGTTGGCCGGAAAGCTGCCAAATCCCAACCTTTCAATCCCAGGCAGCAGGTGCTTCAAGTTGAAAATCTGCAAGAGAATCAGACCATGGCTTGAGGTAACAAAAATCACCGTTTCCTCTAAATGGTCCCTTCAACCACACCAGCAGACACCAGCCACCCGGTCCATGTGTGCCCACGGCCCAGACAAGAACGTCCTGGACGGAGAGTGGCACCACATCGTGGCCACCTTTAGCCAAAGTGACTTGGTCAAAGCTGAGTTCGGTTGGTTTCCCAGGTAATCCTGAGATTAACTACAGCTACAGTTTCAAAACTCGATCTCACCTTCACATCCAGATTTTCTGGCCCGATGGGGTTGCTAAAGGCGCACTTAAGATCCTTAGATCCTCCACCTCAAAGCATGATGACCCCTCAGGATATGGGGCTTGTGACCCTTTAACCATCATTTGATCACCGTTTAATCACCATCTATCCATCATTTAACCATCATTTAACCCTCATCAACCCATCACTTAACCACCAGTTGACCTGCACTTTCCGGGGATCGGGTAGGCAACAAGACCATGCGGCTCATTGTGGATGGCTGCATCGAGTCCGAGTTGCAGCGCACCTGGAATCCACGACGCTTGTAGCAGGTGATTTTTTGTTTCCCAACATCTCCGGGGAAGACATTGATCACAGTGGAGTGAAGGGTGAAGCACACAATTATCAGGGAAACATTTCAGGGGAAATACATAGCAATCAAAGCCAACAAACAAACATATGTATATAATATACATATAATCCCAAGAAGAATTTCATCAGAGGAACCACATCATCCCATTTATTCATCAATCTTGACATGATATTGATCTATGGTGAGTTATGATGTAGCTGAAGAAACTACGACACAATGCGGCTCTTGCTCTCAGGATTCCACGCCTTCAACTTGGGCTATGAGCCAGGAGGGCCGAAGGGCAACCGGCTTGGATTTGGATATAAACAGATGGGAAAAGCTATAGAATTTGGTGGTTGATCATTGTCTGACCATTTCAAAGGCAAATTTGGACAAAGCCACATGGGATCACAAGGGTATGGATCCTTTCGTGAAATTTGGTCCGATTTGGAGCCACAGATCGACTGGTGAGCCAAAGGGACCACGGCCTGCAGTCCCCATTTCAATCTCTGTTCCTCCACATAGTACAATGGCCTCAACCTGGCCATTTCCAAGGTCTTGTCAGAATTACAATTGTGATGTTGAATTGTTGAATCTGAACAATAGTTGCAGCGTTCTTGATTGATACAGAGAACCTCGACTAGCACTGACACTCACTCGACCTTGCGGAAGCTCCGCGTTTCGCAGGAGAAAACGGGATCGGTAGCAAATTCCTGGCTGGTCCAGCACACCGAAGGTACAAGGGCCATGACTACGAGCACGACTCTCGCTCCCTGGCTACAGAAGCAGCTGATTTTGGGTCGAGTTGCCACTTTGGGAGATGACCAAACCAGCTTCACCCCCATAGTCTCGAAGGCCCATTATTTTCATAGGTTTCAGGGTGTTGGCTCAACCAAAATCCAAACTCAACAAGAAGATTCAAAACAGATTCAATAGTTGGTCCTTACAATCTGCCCAGGTTCTGGTTTCCCCGGTGACATTTGGATTTCACCCCCCAGACCACATCAGATGCGTTTCCGCAGCAGGTTATGGGCGACTGGTCTTCTGGAACAGAGCCTTGGATCCTCATGAGGTCTCCTTGAAACATACCACCGCCTGCTGCAAGACCGGCTTGGTGGCCATTTACCGCTTCGACGGGGACGGGATGGGGATGGGGTCGGGGATGGGGCCAAGAATAAGAAACCTGGCAGATTTTTGTAGATTTGTTGGGAAAATATTGGTAAGTGGTTGGTTCATAGTTTGAGATTTGGCTCGAAGATGTGGGAAAATAACAGTATCCCACTAAGGATCAGTTTTTTCGCTGGGTAACTGAGGTCAGTCATGATTTGCAGCGTGAATTCATAGAATAATCCAATGAAGGAACAGGGAAATTTAAATATGCAAGGGCTACGGGGTTTGACTGCAATGGTTGCTGATTGCGGCTTCATTTGGCCTCCCAACAGAACAATGCAAGTCAGCATCACAAGATGATTCAGATTTGGGTCGGAACAAGGGAAGGGCAGCGGTACACACCAGTCCTTCAAGGGATAAAGAAGCTGCACCCAGTGCACCCAGGATTGGTTGGCCCACACTTGTGACACCGCAGCCACGGATGTAGTCCCACACTGAACGGAAGCAGATTGATAGAAATTGATAGAACGTGCAGGACTACATCGATGCCCTTCACAATTTCGAGCACATCCAGCACGCCCAGGTAGGGCATCGACTGCCATTCTGTCATGCGGTGCATCTCTAGTCATGGAACGGGCCATGTTGAGCAGAAGAGGAGGGTACATGTCATTCAGATGATGATTCCCCAACATATCCAAGTCATTTCAGGTGATTCTTCCAGCTAACCTGTGTGAAAGTTCACCTTTTTATTTTATCGTTTTCGATTCATAGGGCGTAGGGGAAATGCCGATTGCATGTTTGATTATGGAAGGGTACTTGCCATGGATCCAGCTGTTGGAAACTGAGCCAAACTCACAGGGCGAGTTCGAGAACGAGGATGGTCCAGCCGTGTGCGTCACTTGGCTGAAGAGTCGGGGATGCTGCAGTAGGCTCGTTCTTTATGAGGCAGGCATATTTTTGGCGGATGAGGATGAGGATGAGGATGAGGATGAGGATGAGGATGATGATGATGATGATGATGATGATGATGATGATGATGATGATGATGATGATGATGATGAATCGCTGTGATGCTGCGGATGATTTAGTGTGCCAGCAGAGACTAATAGAATTGCCGTTCTTGCAAATCTACCGTGATGACCTTGATGTGATCATTGAAGAGAAATTGCCCCTTTCGCTCAAGAAGTGTAGTGAAAGATACTGTATGACCACTTTGTTTTCCAACCGAACTGAGAACGAAAAAAATTCTGCACATTTGACGTTTTTTGCTGTGGTTAGGAGCCACCAATGTGAGCTCCACAGGCACGACGCGGGGCGTCGGTGAGAAATCATGGGAGTCGTACAACTCGGATGGGTCACCAACACATTGGAGTTTTGCTATGTTTTGGGGACTTCACCAAAGATTGACGCTGGGTTCACACTCATTTTTTCCACAGGAAGAACTGTTCAGCCCCCAATCCACCTTTTTCCACAAGAATCACCCAAGAGAAGGATTCCTCAAGGGTTTTCCGGTGAAGACTGCAAACTTGGAGTAAGTCACTGTTTCCATATCCATTTTGTGCTGGTAATATCCCCATGTTGGTAAATGATCCCAATTCTTGAGAAAGATTTCAAGAGTTTCACGTCCCGTGTGCAGGACTTGATCTCAACCCGAAGCACCAACACGTTCGCGACGTGTAGAAAGAATGAGTTGGGGAAGGGGTGGTGAAAGCTTCAGAAAAGTCAGGACATCCTGTCACTTTCAGATTTTTCAGTTGAGCTCAGAAGATTCACAGAATACTTCGGATGACCAGCTGCCTTAGCTGCAGGCTCCAGCTTAGGGCTGAGCCAAAATGTCGCATTGGCGTTCACGTTGCTCCACAGGATCCGTCCCAGGCGAAACATCAAGAGAGAGCACAGCAAGAATCTGGGGAGTTTTCCTTCGCCTTTGCTGATTTGAATCACATGCTGACGTGCTTAAGCGGACTACGCTGAGGCGATTCTTTTCCAACTGACTTGAAATCATGTCATCATTCCCGCTTCAGATACCATTGAAGAAATACAAGCACAAGGGGCCACTAGACAGCACCCCCTTTTCAGGCATCTCTGTTTTGTTTGCAACTTTATCCCTTTCCAGTCAACATGTTTTTCCAGCCATTTTTCAGTGTGACCACAATTTTCGGATGACCCGCCGCCATGCCCAAAACGGTTCCTGTGCGCTTCGTGATCATTGGCAGCGGTGGATCCAGCAGCCTTCCTAACCTCAGGTAGGGACCAGGGCACCACCAGGGCACCAAAGGTGGGATGATGATGGGGATGATGATATTTATTAATGTTCATTGTAATCAAATTCCTATCACTATTCAATTATCAATAACCTACTGGTATGAATGTTTCTGAGAAACCATTGTGGATCCGATCAATTACTCTCCAATTGCCCGGCTTATTGGTGATGTGATTGGTTTATTGGTAGTCATTCTGTGCCCTCAAATGCGGGATCCAGGTAAGATTTGTATGGGTTGGGGATATGATTGCAAAAGGGATGATACATAGGGATGATTGGGATGATTGGATCATGGTACACCATCCCCACTTCCCCATTTCTCAACCAAGGGGATTATCATGAATTATCCACCATTTGGATGGCTCCCGACAGGTACATCCCAAGCACTCCTTGAAGTACCCAGAATGTGGTGGTTACCTGGTGGTTCATGTTTTCTGTAGCCCTCCAGCAGTTGCCCCAAGTCGCGAGCCGTAGGCACGTGCTTCAAAAGGAAGCTGGCTGCAAGGTGTGCCATGAGGTGCGCCAGCCGCAGCATCACACGCCCTGCCAAAAACGTGGACTCAAGTCTCAAGATGGAATGATATGGAATGATATGGAATGTTTGAAGATGACATACTTCAGATTTAGATTATAGATCATCAAATTGTGGAGCAAAAATCCATGAGTTCCTACATTTGAAGATGTCTTGCCTCTCAAAGCGTTCATCCATCCAGCATGGGCTCCATCACTTGGCAACAGGCCTGGGAGAATCCTGACTCCAAGAATCGTCGTGGCAATCCCTGCGACTCGGAGAAGATGTTCTTTACATGTAAGAAAGGTAGGTTTGTATGAAAATATGGTATCCCTATGTATCCCTCACTCCCAATGGTTTATCATAACTTTTCTCATTACAATAGGTATTTGGGGGAATACATACACCATTTTCAGACGCACCAATATGGTTTGGTTCTTTCATGGGTGTATAGATGGCAGGTTGCCAAGGACGGATACATAGTTTGATAGATAAAAGGTCTATATATGCAAGATGCTGGCAGATCTAAATGTCAATTTGCAGAGATCATCTGGATTGACTCACAGCAACTGGAGATCATCTGGAGAATTAGACTGGATACTAAAAAGTAAATTTCCGTACTGCCAGGTGACCAAACTATTTGATTTCATATCCAAACAGATGAAAATTGCAACTGCCGCCAAGTGCTCATGTTTTTCACAAGGTGGTGCCCCCAAACGTTTTGTTTGTTTATAACCCCCATCAGCTAATTCGTCCTTTTTTCTCCCACAAACCGCATAAACCCAACAGTTCTTGGAGTGGGGCACCACCAACGGCAGCTCCCACTGCGACAAATCCAGGTCTGTTGGTGACGGTACGAGACCCTGCCTCCGAGCCGCAGCATCTCCTGGTAGATTGTGGCAAGACATTCGAAGAGGCACCTGCTGTTTGGTCGCTTTCGAATATGTTTTATCGAAGGAAGTTTAGAAGTCAAACTTCCGACAATTTGGACAGATGGAAAAGCCAAGATGGGAAGAGGCACGGAAGAGAGAAGCTCAGACAAGAGAAAGTCAGAAGAGAGAAGATCAGACAGGAGAAAGTCAGAAGAGAGAAGATACAGGTGCGCGAAAAGGTGAGAAAGTCGCGAAACACTGTGTCTTTCCAATGTTTTATGGTTCCGGAGGGTCGAAACGTAGGCTCGCTAAAGCGGCGGGTGCGGAGCCATCTAGGCAGATGAGAGATCAAAGATTGCCCGTTGTGGCGCGAAGCACGTTTTGAAGTAAAAGGCTACAAAACACAACATGTTCGGAA